>QANX01005736.1:0-230021 GCA_003254975.1 Ochetophila trinervis
TACAAAGCCTCTAACTACATAAAAATCTAATTTTTATACAAAATCCACATTTCTTTTCTTTCCTTTCTAGTGTACGTATTTTCCTAGAAACCAAATAGACAATACGAAAAAGCTATTCATATTAAAAATAAAAGGTAAGAACCTAAACCCCGTCCTCCACTCTGCCAATTCTCTTCAAGAACACACATTTTATGCCTAAAAGAAGCAAAATAAACGAATTGAACTATAATAATTTTGTATGAAAATTGCAATTTAATTGAACCTCGGGATTCTGACAATGTCATATTAAAGTTTCTGGCCGACAATTCTGTGAAATTTTTTTCGCAAACACCGAGAACAACCTATGAGGTTTATCTTCGATTCTTTGGGTAATTTTTAAACTTGTGAAACTAATTCTATAGATTCCAATAGTAACATAAAGAGATTCTGTGTGTTTTGCCTCATTCGATCTTCTTAGTAAAAATAAATATGTAAAGAGAAAGCAAATGGAGTTCCAATTCCAATGCAACCAGTGGGTCTTAACATAGAGTACGGGGAAAAGGGTTAGGGTTTTAGATTCTAGGGTTTGATGATGAAAAAGAAGAACAAGATAAAAGAATTAAAATAATTAAATCACCCATTTCTCATAAGTAATTACATCCATGAAAATATGATAAGTTAATAAAAATTCCATGGGCATGACTTACCAAGGTGGCAGAAGGCTCAGAAAATAAATCTTCGAAAAGGTCCATTTTTAAACTTAAATCCCACAATGGAAGTCTAGATATTCAGCATAACTCTAGTTTTAAATGAATCTGACAAAATGAATGAAGTAAAAAAACAACAAAATGAGATTTAACAAAAACTAAGTAATTTAAGTAAAATATGCTTTTTAAGAAATTAAATATGATGGATTTTCCTCATTAACTATTCCATAGAAACTTAACAAGTTAAAAGTATTTCGTTACATAGACGACATAACATTTGATAAAATTTATGTAAAATATATCATGGCTAAAATCACCACAATATAACACTTAGGATTTTTCATTATAGTTTAGTAATGGAAAAGACTCCAAATATAAAAATTAATTTAAGTATAAATGCACAATCTAATCACAACTTAGTCTTCAGTTAGCCAGTCATCTAACTAACCTTTATCCCTCCCATCTTAAGAACTGCTATCTGAGCCACCAATTTTGTGACAAAAGCACTGCAACAAAAGCCTCTGCTTACGACGAAGAACCACAATAAAGGAAAAACAACAAGCCTTGAAATTGTTAATATGTTCGGATTAGCATCTAACATGAACCAAATGATAAAATCCAATACAAAGCCCCTAACTACATAAAAATCCATTTTTTTAATACAAAACCCACATTTCTTTTCTTTCACTTCTAGTGTATGTGTTTTCCTAAAAACCAAACAGACAATACGAGAACGCTATTCAAATTGAAAACAAAATGTAAGAACCTAGCCCCCACCCTCCATTCCACCAATTCTCTCCAAGAACACACATTTTATGCCTAAAAGAAGCAAAATAAACAAATTGAACTACAATAATTTCGTATGAAAAATGCAATTTAATTGAACCTCAAGGTTCCGACAATGTCATATTAAAGTTTCTGGCCAACAATTCTGTGAAATTTTCTCTCAAACACCGAGAACAACCTGTGAGGTTTATCTTCGATTCTTTGGGTAAATTTTAAACTTGCAAAAGTAATTCCGTAGATTACGATAGTAACAAAAAGAGATTCTATGTGTTTTGCCTCGTTTGATCTTCTTTGTAAAAATAAATCTGTAAAGAGAAAGCAAATGAGTTCCAATTCCAACTCAGCCAGTGGGTTTTAACGGAGAGTATGGGGAAGAGGCTTTAAGGTTAGGGTTTTTGATTTTAGGGTTTGATGATGAAAAAGACGAACAGGATACGAGGCGTTGACGACGTTCAAAATTGAATTAGTTAAATTCAATCAGTCCCTAACGTACCAAACACAGGATTGGAATGGAAAGGATATAAACGACATGATTGGATTGGATTGGATTGGAAAGAGTGGAATTGGATCATTTTTATCATGTCTTGTGTTTGGGGTAGAGTTTAGATTAGAGAGCGGGATATGAAAACAAACAACTAATGAAAGAAGTATTAAATATCAATAACATAGCTTATTTTTATTTTTTCTTTGTTTTCTATCTTTCTAAAATTTATAGTAGGGAACGTGAGTTAAGCTTCTAATACTGTGGAAATTCTTCCAAACTTTCATATATAATTCAGAACATCTACATGCATGAGAAAGCAGCTTAATAACAATTTGATTCGTTAACACTAGAAAATGCGATCGAACTTCTCAAATTGAAGAAACATACAACAAATATAGAAATAAAAATAATTGGAGGTTTTATTATTTTCAACAGTAACCTGGCGCTTCCTGTAGAACTCAATTTTGAACTACTCTACTTTCTTAATTATCTACTGCAACATCTCATTCTCTGCCATCGAATATCGTTTTCTCTGCCAAATTCAGCCATACACTAAGTTATAGATCATATCGAAAACATTAACAACAGCACAAATAAAAACTAATCAACTCCGAAAGGTACATTTCTATTGATAAAAAACTCAATTAGAAAGCAATAAAAAAAAAAGCAAACAAATTTACTCCAACATGCATAAAATTTATAATAGAAAGAAACCAAAAATTATTTTAAAAAATATATATAACACACAGGAAAAGAATTGCACATACAGGAATGGGGTCTTCATCTGGCGCTTGGGCTTGCTCTGCCCCTCATTTGAACCCTCATTCTATGTAAAACGAACCCTCCTTCTAGCGTCAATACCAGAGGAGGAGCTGGGGACTCAAGTAAGGAACCTACACTGACACGACAATAGAAGGTCTGAGCTCTCAATTGTGTACACAAGATCACCCCAAAGTGAGACTAGGAGAAACAGTAACTATCCATCTCCGGCACGCTAGAAAATGAGAGATGAGCGAGGCAGCTCCAAGATCAGGTTGGTGAGTGATGCTTTCTCCTCACCAAATGACAGCCTGGATCTCAGCAATCTTAGAGTTTGACTCGACACTATGAGGTGAGTGTGAGAAGAGCAGGAGCGCACATTGATGAGCTAAGTTAGAAAAAGAGAAAGCGTGTATCCAAGCTAAAGAGAGACATACGATCAGATTTTAGGAGAGATAGAGGATATGAGCGAGCTTTCCCTGAGCTGGGCTTAGATTTGACCGAGGGCTAAGCGTCCCAAGAGCTGAACGCTTCCTGAGCTAGGCTCAGACTTAAAAAATAGTTGAGCGCCCCAGGAGCTGAGCACTCCCTGAGCTGAGCTCAGATTCGACCAGGAGCTGAGCGCTCCCTAAGCTGAACTAAGATTCGACCAGAGGCTGAACACCCAACGAGCTGACCGGTCCCTGAGCTGGGCTAAGATTCAACCAGAAGCTGAAAGCTCTCTAAGCATGGCTCAAACGCTAATTGAACAAAAGATCGGAGCCTTGAACTGTCGTTTGACCTTTGGGGTTCACCTCGGTCCAAGAGATGAGGTGAACTACCATCTGCTACCATCTTGACATTTGTGGTTCATCTCGATCCATGGGATGAGTTGAACTGCCATTTGTTGTCATCCTAACCTTTGAGATTCAACTCGGTCAATTAGATTAGGTGAACTGTCATGCCAATTGTTGTGATTCATCACAGTCTGTATGATTCGGTAATTTGTTATATCAAGACATAGTTAAGGAGCTGAGCGCCCTAGGAGTTGAACGTTGAACGCTTCCTGAGCTAGACTCATATTTGACCAGGAGCTTAGCGCTCCTTGAGCTAGGCTCAAAATCGACCAGGGGCTGAGCGCCACAGGAGTTGAATGCCCCCAAAGCTACGCTCATATTCCTGAGCTAGGCTCAGATTTGACCAGCAGCTAAGCGCTCCTTGAGTTGGGTTCACAATTGACCGGGGGCTGAGCGCCACAGAGTCTGAACGCTCCCTGAGCTGGGCGCCAGATTCGACCAGGAGCTAAGCACTCCCTGAGCTAGTCTTAGATTCGATTAGAACATGAGTGCTCCCTGAGCTAGGCTCAGAATCTGCAGAGAGCTAAGCGCCCCAAGAGTTGAACCCTTCATGAACTGGGCTCGGATTCGACAAGAGCTGAACGCTCCCTGAGCTGAGCTCAGCACCCCAGATTTGGAGCCTATTGTTATGGAAATTTTCATCACATGTAGGCCCAATTTTTTAAATTGGATTAAGGCTATTAAATGCCCAAATAATGTGGTGGGCCACGCAATTAAGTTATTTAAAGTTCAAAACAAGTATAAGAATAGGCCACTTGTCATTCATCCTAGAGGTAGGGTTTATTTACATTAAATCATGGCCATTGGTTCTCGGTATATGAGAGAAATGATGGACAAAAGATCAACAGACACACCGCAAGCCTAATTCCCAAACCAGGAGGAGTCCAGCTCCAGTACACTCTCCACGATCCCATGTTGACTCTCGAACTCGTGGTGAGAGGGGAGTACCGTAGGAAGAGCTAGGGACTCATGTTAGGAACCTACATCGACACAACAATGGAAGGTCTGGGCCTTTAATTGCATACACAAGATCACCCTAGGGCGAAACTAGGCAAAACAGAAACTATTTGTCTCCGGGGGGAGTACCGGAGGAAGAGTTGGGGACTCAAGTCAGGAACCTACACCGACACAACAATGGAAGGTCTGGACCGTCAATTGTGTACACGAAATCACCCCAGGGCAAGACTAGGAGAAACAATAATTATCCGTCTCCGGCACGCCGGCAAATGGGAAATGAGGGATGCAGCTCCTGGATCAAGTCAGTGAGTGATGCTTTCTCCTCACGAAATGACGGCTTGGATCTCAACAGTCTTAGAGTTTCACTTAACACCAGGAGACGAGTGCAAGAGGAGAAGGAGTGCGCAGACTCCAGCGTCGAGCATAGGGAACGAGCTGAGTTAGAAAAAGAGAGAGCGTGTATCCGAGCTGAGGAGAGACAGAGGATAGGATCTGAGCGCTCCCTAAGCTGGGCTTAGATTCAATTGGGGGCTAAGCGCCCAGGAAGCTGAATGCTTCCTGAGCTGGGTTCAGATTCAACCAATACTTGAGCGCCCCATAAGCTTACCACTCTCTGAGCTGGGCTAGGATTCAACGAGAAGCTGAAAGCTCTCTAAGCATGGCTCAGAAGCTAATTGACCAAAAGGTCAGAGCCTTGAACTGCCATTTCGACCTTTGGAGTTCACCTCAGTCCAAGAGATTAAGTGAATTGCCATCTGCTGCCATCTTGACATTTGGGGTAAATCTCGGTCCATGGGATGAGTTGAACTGCCATATGTTGTTGTCCTGACCTTTGAGATTCACCTCGGTCAATTAGATTTGGTAAACTGTCATGTCAATTGTTGTGATTCATCACCGTCTGTACGATTTGGTAATTTGTCATATCAAGCCAAAGCTAAGGAGCTGAGCGCCCCAGGAGTTGAACGCTTCCTAAGTTGGACACAGATTCGACCAGGAACTGAGCGCTCCCTGAGCAGAGCTCAGACTCGACCGAGGGATGAGCACCCCAATAGCTGAACGCTCTCTAAGTTGGGCTCAGATTCGACCAGCAGCTGAGCGCTCTCTTAGTTAGGCTCGGAATGGACCGGGGGCTGAGCGTTCATTGAGCAGGGCTCAGATTCGACCGGAGGTTAAGTGCCCCAGAAGCTGAACTCTCCCTAAGTTGGGCACTAGATTCGATCAAGAGCTGAGAGCTCCCTGAGCTAGGCTCAGATTCAACTAGAACTTGAGTGCTCCCCGAGCTGGGCTCAAAATCTACCAGGAGCTAAGCGCCTAGGAGCTGAACGCTTCCTGAGCTGGGCTTGGATTCGACCGGGGGCTGAGCGCCACTGAGCTGGGCTCAGCTTCAACCAGATGCCGAATACGCCAATAGCCAAACCTGGTGCGACGTCATAAATTAAAATTTCGGTATCTGCGCCAACATTATGGTGGATAATACATATCATCTGGTATATTATAATTTTTGAAAATTGATTCAATCCAAAGATTAAATCAATTTGAAGGCTATTGTTATGGGAATTTTCATCAGATGGAGGCCCAATTTTTTAAATTGGATTAAGGCTATTAAAAGCCCAAATAATGTAGTGGGCCAGACATTTAAGTTATTTAAAGTCCAAAACAAATATAAGCATAGGCCACTTTTCATTCATCCTAGAGGTAGAGTTTATTTACAATAAATCATGGTCATTGGTTCTAGGTATATGTGAGAAATGATAAAGAAAAGATGGGGATGAGATTTTACACGCCTCCCAAGGTCTTAGCAGCCAAAGGTCCCTTTACTTTTCTTTCCCTCTCTCTTTCTCGGGCAGCCATTTTTTCTCTCTTTTGGAGACCAATCTTGACTTGATTTTGACTAAGTCATTAAAGAAAAATGGTCACTATTCATCATCTTCAAGTTTGAGAAAAAGTATATAGCAACCCAAAACCTTCTTCTCCCTCTCCCACTCCCATTTTCAATTACTTTTAATTAATAATGAGAAAGGCCACTAATTTACCCATCGGAGAGGGAACGTCGGCGTCCCTCTAACCGGTTGCTCTCTCTATTTTGCAGATCCGGAGCATTCAACCCGTGGAGCAAGGATTAACACCAAAAATTGCCACAACATGAATTATTAAGGATTATGATAAATAACTCAGCCAGCTGCAATCACTTTACAATGCCAAATTCCCCAATAAGTTAAAATAAGAAAGTTAAAAAGCTAGAATTTCACGTGCAATTTAAAATACATAAAAATTAAAATAAACAAACTTATACCTATCGAATAAATTAGAAATTCATCTGCTACTTGTGCAATAGAAAGTTTCCATACAAAAAGTATTTGGTCAGTCATATCATACCCATATGAATGGGAATTCAATTAGAGAAGAAAAGAAAAAAAAATTGCAGAAATTTCAATAAAAAAAAATCGCCTTTCAATTATGTGCTGGTAGTTGCAGAGGTCAAGAAAGTCGGAGAAAATTCATCAAGTCGAGCGACAGAACTCAGGAGGCAAAGAGCGAGTCTGTGGTTGAAAGAAAAAAATTAAAATAATATAAAGATTAATTATTACAATGATCTTATATTAGAGCTCGATTATGTATTTCGGCCCACCAAAGGGCATTAGGCAAAAAAGCTCCCTTTTAGAAAACACTGCACAAGAAAGTAAATTCAAGTTCGACATTAACTTATGGTGGCCCAAATAGGAGATGTGCCACTTGATGGGCAAGCCCAACACTAAGTTCAAAATTTCTTCCTTTTTTCTTTCTCCTTTCAAACTAAAAAACTCTTTTATTTGCTCAAAAAAAAAATTCTACATTTTTTCTTTTACATCTTTTAACACCTTATTTGTGTAGAGAGGTGGCTGATGGACGGGGACAGAAAGAGAAAAAAATATATATATATATTCCACATTTTATTTTCAGAGAAAGCTACAAAATTTAAAAAACTTTATAATCTTATTACTTTATAATCTAAAATGGTGGTATTCAATGTGACGTTGCAAAGCTCAACTACATCGTTAATGGTACTGCACATACTACGACCGTGTGTTGGTAGTCTTATAGTCTCTGTAACACACAAAAATATCTTAAAAGAAAGAGAGGTTTAAACCCCCAGTATTAATTTTCAGTGCTGCTACTATTTTTTTTTTCCCGGACCTAAAAGGCGAAACACACAACCAAACCCAAAGACATTGACAAGCCATATATGAAAAGGGTAAATCAATCCGATGCCACTCTGATATAGAGATTCACTTTGTATTTTAGCCTGCTTATTAACATTGAGTACTTCATCCATGCCCCTTTCAATCGCTTTCCATTTCTGTGGCCACTCATTCTTTGCTTCACTATGAAGGCATGCAAGTTGCAATCTTACACACAATAAAAATAAAAAAAGTAACAAAGCAAAATTTTTAATTCATTGAACGGAGCCCACCTTGCAAATTTTTACATATCAGACAATGACGNTTGTTCCTCTCCTACCTTCATTTTTTATTGCGGTTTTCGTTAGCTGTGAATTCATCCTTTCTTTTATATATATATATGACGAACTTACATACAACAGTCAGTACCAATTCATTTTTATTTATCATTTTTAATAATCATTAATTATATAAATTTAATCGCATATATATGGATCGTCGTGCAATGATAAAATAAAATATTAAAATAAATGTTTATTTATGAAAAATTCATTGTACGTGTACTGCATTACCGCGTTGTATATAAATTTTTGTCTTTTGTTATTGGATTTACATTTTTAAGAGACCTTATTTTCTAATGACTAGCGTTTCTAAGGGGTACAATATATAACATGAAAAGTATGAATTCCCGTGAAAGATTACAAGTGGCGGCTAACTCTATTTACAAATAAATAAAAACTAAGACTATTTTTTGACTTTATTTTCTTTTTTAATTGATAAAGAAGAAAGTAAGAATTAGGATTTAATATTTTGACCATGTGATTAGTCTATTCCATTTCCAGTCTTCCTAATGCGATCTACACATGTATATTGTATACTCAACTTTTTCTATGAAATTCACCAACAACAAAAAATGCTTTTTCTATGAAGAATTTATCATAAGAGTAGTGGAAAAGCTGGAAAGCCCATATATTCACCCAAAAAAAAAATATAACTTTAGATTAAATTTGTTTGAGGCAACTGATTTATATCACCTTTATGGCAAGTAGGTTCTCAAATATTAAATGTGTTTGGTTTATAATACTTGGGGATTTTACACCATTTTTACTTTTATATTTCCTTAGATGAAAAGGGCTGTGACAAAAGGAAGATTGTTTACTTTTTTTTTTTTTTTTCTTTTTTAAATGAAAGAAATGGAAGGAGAAACTCTTCCCTTCTATACGTCGGCCCTCATTCAATACCACNTTTCCAATGTTTTTTCTTTTTTGCTGAAAAAAAAAAAATCTATGAGTTAAAGATTTAAGAATTATTTTATAATTAGATCAAATTCATGCATCTTTTTAATACAGTGGGAGTCTACACTGGAGGCCCATGTCACTAAAATCTTTATTTTTTTTGTGCGATAGCAGCGGAGAAAAGCACTTGAATCCAAATGGAGCTACCAAGACTCGAACATTAACTCTCGTACTCTTATGTGTGAAAGTTCAATTGGTTCCTACTACTGAACTACACCCTCAAATACTAGATTTCCACGATGTTATGCAGAACGAAAATACAAGACATTATTTTATTATTTACACTTATTTTTTTTAAATGTCAAAGTGAATTAATAAGATTAATAAAGTAAACAGAACTTAGAAACACACGTGCTAAAAAACCTTTCCATGCCACTTTATTTTATTTATTTTTTACTTTTTATTTACCTTGAGTTTACTTCCTTTGTGGAACATACACACTAGAGTACTATTGGAAACGCACGGCTGCACTGTAGTACTTTTTTTTTTTTTTTGGTGAATAAATAAAGGACTTACCCGTAGCGGAGTCATAGGCCCAGGAGGTATTTAGCGAGTGGACCGACCAATGCGTCTTTTTAACCTGATAGGAGTCCGCGATTGGAGCCCGTGCCGCTAAAATCTCCCTCCCCCTCGTGCGATAGCAGCGGAGAGGAGCACTTGAGTCCAAATGGGGCTACCAAGACTCGAACCTCAACTCCCATACTCGCAGTTGTGAAAGCTCGGCTGACTCCTACCACTGGACTACACCTTCAAATGCTTGTACTGTAGTACTTGTGGGATTCTACCTAATATATAATTATATTCAACTACCTTAGCAGTATTTTTTTTTTTTATAATTACTACCGTAGCAGTACGATGGGAAAGGGAATCTAAATTTATATGACGATATCACCCTTCGATAACCCATAATTGTCATGAGAAATACATGGTCAATTTGGACATTCCGCCGTTTCAATGATCAAAGGCGTAGATGTTGGGTCCGATAGTCCAAAAAGAAAAGGGTAAATAAATTAATTAGGCTCGCCTACACCCTTAGATTTTGTAGATTTCCAAAGTGCAATCGTGTCTGAACATCAACAGTAGACCTAAATAACCTAAAACGGATCCGGTCGAGCTATTCGTCACCAGTGATCGCTCTAATTAGAGGTGAGTATCAGTTCAGTTCAATCGATTTATTGACTAAAATCAAACTGAATTGAACTGCATTATTCATTCGGCTCGATTTGATTAGTTTAAATTTTCATATAATATTATATTATTTTTAAAATTTAATATCTTTAAAAAAAATTATATTGTTTCTTCAAAAATATTATTTTATTTAATAATTTTAAATTATTAATATTTTAATTTAAATAATTTTAAAATATAAGTGTATTAAAAATATAATTATTTATAATAAAAAAATAAAAAAGTATATAATATGTATAATCCGATTAGTTTAGTTTAAATTAAAAATTATTCAAACTCGACTATATTAGTTATAGGTTAAAAATTAAATCGAACCTATTCTGTTAAATCGACTTGGTTGGATCGATTTCTGTTCACCCCCCTAAATATCATAGTTTAATGAATCCCATACTTACGTGCTTTAGATTTTTTTCAGTAAAAAATATATGGTAATTAATGAGTGAAATTGCTTTTGTCTCCCTGTCCAATTTTTTTCGTTCCTCCCTTTCTCTCTCTCTTATTTTTTTGTTCTCTCTCCCAAATTTGCTGCAAAATACCATTGAAGATGCAAAGCTTTGATTACTGCAATTGTGATTGAAACATAGCTTGAAATGTGATGGATTTGAATCAAAAAGTAATTTTTCCTATAACAGAGCATCGCTTAAACCCCACTCAAACATGTTAGAACTTTTTTAGTTTTTTTTTTTTTTCATTAATCACTGTGTTTTCTCTCAGTTTATTAATTTTCATTGCCATATATTGTTTTCTAAATTTTTATTTTTATTTTTAATACATAGATGTGTATATCTTGAATCAATTAATTTTTCAAATTATGTTAATGTGTATCAAAATACTGTAGACATTGATTGAGATATCAATAAAAGAAAGGAATATATTCCGCGGATGAACAGAAGATATACAACTTAGATCGCCAACTGGTAAGAGACAAAGCAATGGTGAATGGTGACGAAGAGATGGTAAAAAGAGAGCGAAAAAGAAACAAAAACAAGTGATACAAACTGGATTGACTGTAGATATCCGGAAAAGAGAGATCTTTAAAGAAAGAAAACCAAAAATAAAATAAAAAAGGTTGAAATTATTATGTTTAAATTTAAATTAATTATTACATAATAATGAATCCACTGCCATTTGAATATGGGATCCAATGCTACTATATAGACTGGGAAATATCGCCACGGGTGATATTTAGCAATTTCATTATAAATGGCTCAAAATTGTGTGTAATGTAAACTATTTTTCACAAAAACCAATATATACATATATATTTATATATTATTGGACCTTTTAAAATTTACACTAATTATAATTTATTTTTTTAAAAATCTTAACTAGCATCTTTATAGAGAACTTCAATGATTTTAATTCAAGAAATGTGATTAAAATAATATATATATATATGATGACTTTTTAGAACCTAAAAAGATTATTTTTGAAACCTCAATGATTTAAATTATATTTAAATTAGCCTTTTCAAAATGATATGTGATTGTTTTATTGATATATATATATATATATTTGATTTTTATTATCCTTTTAAAAATTTATTTATTTATATTTAATGTTTTTTTTTGTTCACATTTAATACAGTAGTGGGTAAACAAATCGATACTTGTGCTGTGGCACTACTATTTTCAAATCAAATATATGAAAACAAAATATCAGTTTTTTTCAACAAGATATGAGTAAAATATCAGTTTTTTTTCAAGTCTGAACGATTAATTATCACCTTAGAATATGTCATTTATTAATAATTTAGTAGAAAAACAAAATAATGAAGAAGAAGATGGGAACAATCCTGAAAATTTCATCTATTTTACATTTTATTTAAGTCACGAATAAAAAACACTTTTATTGTTTTGGAAGTGTTTTCGGTAGAATAATTATATAATCACTACAATAGGAATCACTTTATCATTTATATTCAAAAGATTTGAAGAGATAATATATTTTTGGGTTTGAAAAATATTCTTTTGTTCTCTTTCTAAAAAAGAAATATTGTTTTATAGCGACATATAATATTTTTTGCAATTAATGAATATAACTATTTTAAGTAATATAAATATTTGTTACAGACATCGACTCTGCCATAGCCTCTTGCTTTTGTTTGTTTTTTTACTGTTGATTTTTAACTGTGAAACAGTGATAAAAATAATTGAAAATTTCAAATAATTTAGTGGTAAATAAATTATTTTCATGTACTAAAACTCAAATAATTTTTTTATAATTTTCATCAAAAATTTTAAAATTTTTATGATATTTCTGCAATATTTTTATTGAAATTTACATAGCTTGATAATTTGAGCCACCCATATTATTCTTCAGTTAGCCAGTCATCTAACTTTCCTCCATCCCTCCCATCTTAAGAACAGCTATCTGAGCCACCCATTTTGTGACAAAAGCACTGCAATAAAAGCCTCTGCTTGCTGCGAAGAACCACTAGAAAGGAAAATCAACAAGCCCTGAAAACTTAAATACTAAAGTATTTCAATCTACAGTCAACTTTTTGAAGATTACATATAACTTATAAGAGTCTCTACCTCTAATCGAGTTGGAATCACCAGGGAAGAAAACCAAGCACCGCTCAAATATAAAATCCCACCCTGCCCAAAATGTAGTCACAGAAGACAAAGAAATCCCCACAAAAACACATTGAAAAACTTTTGGCATTCAAAAGCTTCGGTGTTACCACATAAACACACACAAAAATCCTCATAATATATCCCCAAAATAAAAAACAAATAAATAACTAAAACAAAAAACTATTAGAAAGATGAACTCAAACTACCTTCGGCGTTCGTCGCAGAGAGAAAGAGAGAGAGAGAGAGCGGCTGAGAGAGGTAAAGGATTATGGCCAAATTACGATCTAGTTGGGGGAAGGAGAAAAGCTTCGGTAGGACAGTCGCACCGCTGGAAAGGAAAGGAAATGCAGGCTGGCCAACAACGGCTGGTGGCCTAAATACGAGCAGGGCTGCTTGAGGGCCCGGCCCAACACTGAGTTCAATTTCTTTTTTTTCTTCTTTTAAACTAAAAAACTCTTTTATTTGCTGCAAAAAAAAAAAAAAAACTCTTTTTGTTTGTTTTTTAATTCTACATTTTTTCTTTTTACATTTTTGAAACCTTACTTGTGTAGGAAGGTGGCTAATGGACCAGGAAAAAAAAGAAAAAAGAATCCCACGTTTTATTTTCTAAGAAAGCTACAAAATTTGAAAAAACTTTCTAATTTTATTACTTTATAATCTAAACTAGTGGTATTCAATATTGCGTTGCAGAGCTCTTTTTTTTTTTTTTTGGCTAAAAGCGTTGCGGAGCTCAACTAGGTCATTAATGGTACTGCACATATTACGACTGTTTGTTGGTAGTACTATATTCACTGTCTGTGACACACAAAAATATCTTAAAAGAAAGAGAAGTTTAAACCCCCTGTATTAATTTTCAGTACTGCTACTTTTTTTCACGGTCCTAAAAAGTAAAACACAAAGCCAAACCCAAAGACATTGACAAGCCATATATGAAAAGGGTATAAAATCCTATGCCAATATGATATAGAGATTCACTTTGTATTTTAGCCTGCTTATTAACACTGAGTACTTCATCCATGCCCCTTTCAATCGCTTTCCATTTCTGTGGCCACTCATTCTTTGCTTCACTATGAAGGCATGCAAGTTGCAATCTTACACACAATAAAAATAAAAAAGTAACAAAGCAAAATTTTTAATTCATTGAACTAAACCCACCTTGCCCATTTTTTAATTCATTTTTGCAATGATACTTATGTAAGACCATTAATTTGTTCTTCCATGTTGAATTAACACTGATTCTAAAATGATAAGCTGATAAGAAGTGGACATTCATTACTTTTATGGTTTATCTTTAATAGCCTCCCTCACATGTAGGTCCGTTTGTGTCTTTACATGTGCATTTTTTATCCGGTCTCTTTTAGGCTCATTTAAGTCCTCACACATATTTTTATTTTTGGATAAAGTTATTGAGTTTTGAACATATGACCACTAGGTCTTTCAGCTCTGATACCTTGTTGAATCATCTCTGATCCTAAAAGCTTAAGCTGATAGGAGGTGAACCTTTATTACTTTTATAGTTTATCTCTAATACTCCCCACCTTCATTTTTTTTATTTCGGTTTTGGTATGCTGTGAATTCATCATTTCTTATATATATAAGAAAAAATGGCATACAATAGTAGTAGTATGCAATAATAATTATCATTTTCAATAATTATGTATTATATAAATTTAACTGCATATAATTATGGACGTCATGCAATAATAAAATATTTAATAAATGTTCATTTATAAATAACTCAATCTACGTGTACCACATTACGGTGTTGTATATATAAATTTTTGTCTTTTGTTATTGGAATAACATTGTTAAGAGACCTTATTTTCTAATGACGAGTGTTTCTGAGCGGTACAATATTTAAAACATGGAAGGTAAGAATTCACGTGAAAGATTACGAGTGGCGGCTAACTCTTTTTACAAATAAATAAATATGTAAAAACTAAGCCTGTTTTTTGACTTTATTTTCTTTTTTAATTGATAAAGAAGAAAGTAAGAATTAGGAGTTAATATTTTGACCATGTGATGAGTCTATTCCATTTCCAGTCTTCCTAATGCGATCTACACATTTTTTTTATTTTTTTTTGTAGAAGTAATGCGATCTACACATGTATATTGTATACTCAACTTTTTCTATGAAATTCACCAACAAAAAAAAAAAACTTTTTCTATAAAGAATTTATCACAAGAGTAGTGAAAACATTGAAAACATGGCCTGCCAAGCTACTATATGTATATATATACATACAAACATATATACACTTTTATGTACATGTATTATAAAGCTGGAAAGCTTATATATTTACCAAAAAGAAAAACTTTGGATTAAATTTCTTTGAGCAACTGATTTATATCATCTCCAATATCTTTGAACACCTTTTATTGCAAATAGTTGCTTAAATATTAGATGTCTTTAATTTATAGTACTTGGGGATTCTACGCCATTTTGATTTTTATGTTTCCTTAGCCATGGAGTATATGGAAAGGGCTGTGACAAAAGGTAGATTTTTCTTTTTGTTTTTTTCTTTTTAATATGAAAGAAATGGAAGAAGAAAACTCTTCCCTTCTATACGTTGTGTACCACCATTAGATCTCCATAATGTTTTGCAGAAAGAAAATACAAGACAGTATTTTATTTACCAAATTTTACTTTCTTTTTTTAAATGTTAAAATGCACACATTCAACTTTTAAGTTTCAAGTGTATCACATAAAATTTCAAATCTATATTTTATGCTACAATAAATTTTCAAATTTCAAGTATATCACATGAAACTTCTAATTTATTTTTTGTGCCACATTAGAATCTCAAATTTCAAGTGTATCACATGAAGCTTCTAATTTATATTTTGTATCAATTCTTACTAAAATTTTGCAAACAAACGATAAATAGAGTCAACTCTTTTTTTTTATCAGAAATATAAAAATTGAAACTTAAACATTAACTATGTAAGTTTTGGATTATGCAAAAATTTTTTGATATTTTAGGCTTTTGATGGTTTTAGAATAGAACATATATAAATAAAATGTCTAATATGCAATTTTATCAAATTATATTGTACTAAAATTTTATAAAAGATATAATATAACATAAAATTTAAATTTAAAATTTAAAATAATACTCTTAAAACTTTAAAATTTAATGTACAAATTGATCTAAATACATAGTAGTAAAATATATTTATCCCAAACAAACACAAATGCTAAAAAACATTTCCATGCCTCTTTATTTTATTTATTTTTTTACTTTTTTTCTTACCTTGATTTTGCTTCCTCTATGGAACATACACGCTAGAGTACTATTGCAAACTCACGGCTGCACTATAACTCTATGAGTTTTCGATTATGTTGAAACTTTTTTACCGATTGATGTTTTAGATTTTTGATGGTTTTAGAATAGAACATATGTAAATAAAATGTCTAATATGCAAGTTTATCAAACTACATTATACTAAAATTTTATAGAAGACCTAATATAATATAAATGGTTATTATCACTTAAGGTCTCTAAACTATAACGTGTTTTACATTTTAGTTCTAGAATTTTTTTTTGTCTCACTTTGATCCCCAAACTCATATTCTAATATCACCGTAAGTCCTTTTTGAAGTTTCTGTCCATTTGAACCGTTAAAAGATACGTGCGATACATGTGAAGTCCATTTTAAAGGTAAAATTGTAATTTTAAGAGTTTTTTTTATCACTAAACTATATTTCGATTTACCCTTTCGTCTTAAAATTTTTTTTTCACACTTTAATTTTCAAACAAATATTTCACTCAGATAAGTTTATACATGAGCTCATGCTCACACCTATCTCAATCTCACTTAATCTTCTCCATGCAAGGTTATTTTTTTCCTTTCTTTCTCTATCTTTATTTGTAGATACAAGAAAAAAATAATTGATCAAAAATGTTTTGATTTTGAAAAAAAAAATTATGATAATATTTAATATGTTGGAAGTTAAGTTTGAATAACTAAATGGTTGTAAATCTGTATGGTTGATTATATAAAACAACATAGTTTTAGTTTCTGGTATTTAGTTTTAAAAGTCATTAAAAAATAAAACGACGCCATTTTAGTCATCACCAAACTTAGAATGGGTTCATAGGTCGTCTTGTTTCAATAAAAACAGGTCCCGCATCCCTTATCCATACCCGACTGGATCTTTCACCTTTGACCTTTAAGTTTAAACAACTAAATAGTGGTGAATTTGGATAGTTGATTGTATAAAACAAGATTGTTATAGTTTCTGTCATTTAGTTTTAAAAGTCATTAAAAAATAAAACATTGTTTCAGTCATTATCAAACTTTGAATGGGTTCATGGGTCGTCTTGTTACATAAGAAACGAGTCACGCAACCCCTATCTATATCCTACCAAATTTTTCACTTTTGACCACATTTCTGGTGATTTTGGTACTATTTGTTTCATCTTATTAACATTTATGACGTCACCCATGCATCAATTTGGCGACATATCACCTGAAAATAAATATCCAAGCTATGTAACCATCGAAAGATTTTTATTTTTATTATGTTTTTATTCCTCATCATTTTCTCTACCATTTAGTTATTCAAATTTAATTTTTAACACATTAAATATTTCAAATTTTTTTTCTTGTATCTGCAAATAAAGATAGAGAAAGAAATGAAAAGAATAACCTTGCATAGATGAGAGAGAGTAAGATTAAGAGATGTGTTAGTGTGAGTTCATGTGTAAGCTTATCCAAGTGAAATATTTATTTGAAAATCAAAGTTTGAAAAAAAATATTTTATGATGAAAGTGTAAATTGCGATATAGTTTAGGGACCAATAATGATAAACACTTTTACAATTACAATTTTATCCTTAAAATTGACATCACATGCATCGTACGTGCTTTTTAACGGTTCAAATGGATGGAATTTTAAAAAAGACTTACAGTAATACGATAATATGAGTTTGATAATTAAAATGAAACAAAAATTTTTTTTGATGAAAATGTAAAATATGTTATAATTTAAAGACAATTAATAATAATATCTCTAACATAAAATATAAATTTTAAAATTTAAAGTACAAATTTATCTGTATTTATCCCAAAAAAACATAAATGCTAAAAAAGCCTTTCCACGCCACTTTGTTTTATTTATTTTTTACTTTCTCTTTACCTTGATTTTGCTTCCTCTGTAGAACATACACGCTAGTGTACTATTGGAAACGCACGGCTGCACTGTAGTACCCGTGGGATTACACCTAGTATACAATTATATTCAACTACCGTCGCAGTATTTTTTTGTTTTTTGATAATTACTACCTTAGCAGTATGATGGGAAAGGGTATCTAACTCTCAAATTTAAATGACGAAATCACCCTTCGTTATCGTATAATTGTCATGAGAAACAGATGGTCAATTTGGACATTTCGTAGTTTCAATGATCAAAGGCCTAGATGTTGTGTCCGATAGTCCAAAAAGGAAAAAGCCAATAAATTAATTAGGCTCACCTACATCCCTAGATTATGTATATGTCATCAGTGATCAAATAATTAGAGGTGAGTATCAGTTCAGTTCCATCGATTCATTGAGAAAAATCAAACTGAATTGAACTGCATTATTGGTTCGGCTTGATTGGATTAGTTTAAATTTTTATATAATATTATTATATTTTATTATTTTTAAATTTAATATCTTAATTTTTTAAAATTGTTTCTTCAAAACTATTATTAATTTAAGTAATTTTAAAAAATCAAAGTATGTCAAAAATATAATTATTTATAATAAAAAATATATATAATATGTATAATCGGTTTAGGACCTTAGGTTAGTTTAAATTAAAAATTATTTATTAATTATAGGCCAAAAATTAAATCGAATATCGATTTGTGTTTACCCGTAAATGTCATAGTTTAATGAATCCCATATTTACGTCTAGGTGAGTAAAAAAATATGGTAATTAATGAGTGAATTTACTTTGTCTCCCTGTCCTGTTTCTTTCGTTCCTCTCTCTCTCTCTCTCCCAAATTTGCTGCAAAATACCATTGAAGATGCAAAGCTTTGATTACTGCAATTGTGATTGAAACAGAGCTTGAAATGTGATGGATTTGAATCAAACGTAATTTTTCCTATAACAGAGCATCGCTTAAACCCCACTCAAACATGTCAGAACTTTTTTAGTTTATTTTATTTTTCATCAATCACTGTGTTTTCTTTCAGTTTATTAAATTTATTGCCATATATTGTTTTCTAAATTTTTATTTTTATTTTATTTTTAATACATATATGTGTATCTTGAATCAATTAATTTTTCAAATTATGTTAATGTGTATCAAAATACTGTAGACATTGATTGAGATATCAATAAAATAAAGGAATATATTTGATATGAGGGGTCAAAATTCCGCGGATGAACAGAAGATATAAAACTTGGATTGCAAATTGATAAGAGACAAAGCAATGGTGATGAAGAGCTGGTAAAAAAGAGCGAAAGAGAAAACAAGAACAAGTGATACAAACTGGATTGACTGTAGATATCCGGAAAAGAGAGATTTTTAAAGAAAGAAAACCAAAAAAAAAAAAAAGGTTGAAAGTTATTATGTTTAAATTTAAATTAATTATCACATAATAATGAATCCACTGCCATTTGAATATGGGATCCTATGCTACATAGACTGGGAAATATCACCACGGGTGATATTTAGCAATTTCATTATAAATGGCTCAAAATTGTGTGTAATGTAAACTATTTTTCACAAAAACCAATATATACATATATATATTATTGGACCTTTTAAAATTTATACTAATTGTAATTTAATTTTTAAAAATTTAAAAATCTTAACTAGCATCTTTATAGAGAAAGTTAATGAGAACGTTTATGATTTTAATTCAAGAAATGTGATTAAAATAATATATATATATATATATATATATNATACGTATTTATAGATACAGAATGGTAGGTGTGAATTGATTATATTTTGGTATTGTGAAATAATTGTATGTGGTAGGTGTTGGCGCGCAACTATTTCGCGACACCTGCTCCAATGGGTGTCACTGAATGTGATTGCCGCGTATATTTTCCGCAACGCGTTATTAATGCCCGTCGCAAATGTATTTGGCGCGCAGATTTTCGGCGACACTTGTGGAATGCCTGTCGCGAAATGTATTTGGCGCGCTTATTTTCCGCGACACATGCCGATTTTGTGTCGCCGAATATGCTTCGCGCCACATTTTTCGCGACGGTTTTCGATCGTGCGTCGCGGAAGCTGATTTCACGCACATTTTAGCGACGTGGGTGCGTCGCTATTTTGTTCAAATGAAGGCGACGCACTATATTTGTGTCGCCGTTAGTTTATCGCGACGCAAATTTTTTGCTTCGTCGCGCATTTAGTGTCGCCGACTAAGGTTTTTGGCGTAGTGCTTGTTAAAGTTGTCACTAAGGCATGCAATATTCCTATAAACATGTATTTCATTGCCCATCCATATTTATATCCCTTATTCCTAAGTCAATATAAATACTAAATCAATCCACCTTTTCATGGAAAGCATTAAGAACTATAATGAAATATTAACCCTTAAACATGAATCAAACTAAATATGCATTAAAAACTAAATACTTGTAATAGGGTTACATCACAATCCTTATAGAAAAGTTAGCTACTCATCATCTCAAAATTATCCATGAAATAAATAAGAGACAACATAGTTTAAATAATCAAAGAAAATAAGAGAAAAGAAAACAAATTCGGATTTATGACTGCTGGAAATTGATTCTTCAATCCTCTGTTCTTAGTTTCTTCAAACTATGATCAAAGCCTCAAAGTAACTCCTCCAATGCTGGCCGAATCTCCTTGGACTTCTCTTTATGTAGCACAACTTTGCTCCCTTAAAAACTGAATAATAAATCTAACTAAATACCTTTGTTGCTGTGAGAATGGGAAAGAAAAGAAAGGGAAAGATGCGGCTAGAGAGGGAGGAAGGCTGCTGTAGCCGTGAGGGCTAGTGAATGGTGTAAATGATTCTTTTCACTCTCAAGGTAGCAATCTATTTATAGGAGAGGTTTAAGAGTGGTTTAACCCTAAGGTATCTTTAAAAACCTAGAGAATATAGGAGATACAGTATTACATAATCTTAATCTCCATAAATTCTCTATATGGCCGGCCATCCTAAGGACATAGAGGTATTTTGTGCCTCGTGTTCACACTAGGGATAGAGATACTTTCCTTATCTTCTTAGGAATCTTAATCAATCTTTAATATCCCTTCCTTTTATCCCTAATATTATTCCAATTAAAATAATTAGAATAATCTGACCTTCCATGAGTCATGTGATGTGGAAAATTTGGATACATGGCTGATATGTGGTGACATGGCAGTCCAATCACAATGGTAGTCCTAGTAAGCATAAAACTTTCATTTTTTATCTTCAATGACCGTCAAGCATATTCCAAATACACTTTGGGTGACCAAATGTACTCCTAATCCAGTTATTTTTATTGTAAAAGTTAGGTCTGTGTCTTATCTTTCGAGACACATATTGATCACAAAATTTGAACTTCAGAAAGACACTCAAATCCTCATTTTCCCGAGACAGTGTAAATATGCCACAACTGATGAATTTGTTGAATTTGTAAATCAAACTGGCACTAATTGACCAAACCATTTGCAATGAAACTTTTCAACTGGAATCGCACAAACATTTTATGCCTATCACAGGGGTTGCACATCTTCACGTAATTTCTAACATCTTCTTTCATGGTAGGTAAATAGTATCCTTGCCTGACGACCTTGTGCACCAAGGACTAACTCCCTGTGTGATTCCTACAGACTCGTTAGTGGATCTCTATCTGGAAATAATATGCTTCGACCTTATCCAAGCATTTGAGATAAGGCAAGGATAAGCCTCTTTTATACAGAACTCCCTCAATCAAAGTGTAGTATGGAGCCTTATACTTCAAGAGCCTCGCCTCCAATCTATCTCTTGGTAGGGTTCTGTCAGTCAGTGATACTTCATAATGGCATCTTTCCAACCTACCCTATTTGTGACTAGACTTACTTCCTTCTCTTCTTCTGAAATACTGGGCCTACTTGAGTGTTTATACCGGGCTGGTACATGTGAGTTTGGATTATGATGCCAACGATAGCCTGGCCAGTGAATCGACATTAACGTTCTCCACCCTCAAAATCTATGTAATCTACCACTATTTAAATTTCATCCATAATTCTTTTGCTTTGGCCAAGTAAGAGATCATGTTGGCATTCTTTGCTTGGTACTCTAAAGTAACATGTCTGACTACCAGCTATAAGTCCCTATAAACGTGCAGTCTCTTAACTCCCATTGATCCTGCCATCTCCAGCCCTGCGATCAAGGCTTCATACTCTGTTTCATTGTTAGATGCCTTGAACCCCAACCTTATCACATATTCCAATTTGATGTGGTCTGGTTCGGGCATCATGAGTATAAAAGTTGCCCTGCTTCTATGCGTATTCCAATTTGCAGGGTCCATAGTGAGCTTCGCCCTTCAATTTCCTTTTTTTCTCCCTCTATCTATTGGCCTTCAACCTATTTTCCCTCATAATTGGTAAATTCGGCAATAAATTAAGCCACAGCTTACGTCTTCATCGCTTTCTGAGGTTGATATGAGATTTTGTACTGCTCTAGTTCAATTGACCACTTGATCAGCCTGCCTGAAGCCTCGAATTTTTGAAAGACCTGCCTCTGTGGGTAACTGGTTGGCAGAACCACTGGGTGGGCTTGAAAATAAAGCTTCAGCTTCCTTGTTGATAAAACTAGAGCAAGCTCCAGCTTCTCGATGTATGGGTACCTCATCTCCACACGTACCATGGCTTTGCTAATGTAGTATACATGGTACTACGTGTTTCTTTTTTCTAGCACCAAGGTTGTGCTTACCATCGTACCTGAGATAGCCAGGTAAAGAATAAGTGTTTTCCCAACCACTGGCTTGGAGAGCAAAGGTGGAGAGCTCAGATTCGCCTTTAACTAAATGAATGGCTCATTACTGCTTGGTCCATATGAAATTTTTAGCTCCTTTTAAAATCTTGAAAAATGGCAAACACTTGTCAGTGGCTCTTGAGACAAACCGATTTAGGGCTGCTATTCTTCCCGTGAGCCTCTGGAAAACCTTCACTTTTCTAAAAGATATCATCTCTATTATTGCTCTGTTCTTTTCAGGATTAGCTTCGATTCCTCATTGGTTTACCATAAAACCCAAGAACTTCCCCCAGGACACTCCAGATGCTCATTTTGCAAGGTTAAGCATCATCTCTTGTCTCATCAGGATCTTGAACATTTCCTCCAAGTGAGTTAAGTGCTCGGCTGCCTTGATACTCTTCACCAGCATATTATCCACGTACTCCTCCCTGGTCTTCCCATTCTGTTCAAACAACATCTTGTTCACAACCTCTTGTAAGTGGCTTCAGCATTTTTGAGCTCGAAGGGCACCACTTTGTAATAGTATAAGCTGAGGTTTTTGATGAAGGCATTCTTTTCTTGGTCATCGGGGTGCATTCTAATTTGTTTGTACCCTGAAAATGCAACACAAAAACTATATAGTTCACTTTCCGCCGTCGAGTCCACAAGTTTATCAATCTTTGGCAACGTAAAGCTGTCTTTGGGGCACGCTTTGTGGAGATCCATGAAAGCCAAGCACACAAAACCACTCTTCGTTGCTTTTATTGACAAGCACCACATTTTCCAGCCAAGTGGGATACAATACCTCCCTAATGAGTCTTGCCTTCAAAAACTTTTCCACCTCATTCTTGATCGCCTCGTATCTCTCATGGTTGAAAGCTCTTCTCTTCTATTTGACTGGCATGAAATTGGGATCCATGTTCAGCTTGTGTACCATCATTTCGAGGTCAATCCCAGGCATGTCATTATGGGACCAAGTGAAGACATCGGAATTGTCTTTTAGGAACTCCATAAGGGCCTCTTTCAGCTCTGATGGAAGCATCGTGCCAATTCTTGTGGTCTTTGCTAGGTCCATCGGATTTAGCTAAACATTTGAAAGCTCATCCACTTGTTATCCTCAAGGGATTTTTCATTGTGGGTTCTTTTTCTTGGCTGCCTAGTTTTCTCCTTCTGTGCAATTCCCCTCAATGTATCCAGCTTCATCGTGCTTGGGTTTGGGTCGTCTTTTCTGACTGACATCTCGGACCTAAGCTCCGTAACTCTGTCATTTCTGCTCAATGGAGAATTTCTTTCTTCAGCTCCTTCAAGATAGTTTGCAGTTCCTAGTTGGCTTGAAGCTCCATTACCCAGAGGTGACTAAGTCAAAAAAAAGGTTAAGGCTCTCATTCTCGAGCCTGAGCAAGCTGATGGTGAATGACTCCAAAGTTATACTATTTTCCTTGAGGGAACACCTTTTTTAGGCTTACTGGTCTCCTCAAAAGCATTCATATGATAAGTTGAGGTTGCATCTTTCAGAGCATTCAAGGTCGGCTTTTGATGCGGGCATCATAGAGCCATATTCTAGCATTGGAGCAAAATAGGATGACAACATCTTACCAAGTGTACCAGTGACGCGTTCTCGAGCAAAGAAGATCAAAGGTATAATGCTTGGATTTGTGAAGATAATTATGGATGAATATCTATTCAAGTTTCCAAATGATTTGAATACTTTTTCGAGGCCTAATGATGATTTAAGCATGATGTCCAAGCAAATGATGAAGGTGGTAATGATTTGATGCAGAACCCCAAGATTAAAGAATCCGAAACCCCAAAACTCACAAGAAGTATTGTAATAATAATTGGAAACAAGAACTCACCCTACCAAACTCTTAGATAACTTGTATCTAAAACCGTGGATTACAATGTTAGGGAAAGAGAAGAATAATCGCCACAAAGTATTTCTACTTTGATGAGAGAATTCAACTCCTAATCCAACAAGAAGAAGAAATCGATTCCTCACCTTGCAAGAACACTCCTGGGAGCAATAAGAAAATTAATTCTTTCAATTGATTAAAAACTAAAATCTATATCACAAAGGAATTGATCTCCCTTTATATAAGGATTAGGGTTAAATCAAGAATCAATCTAAAACCACTAAATATTAAGAAAGTAATCATAAGGCTGAAAACTTAAAAACGAAAATATCAAATATTACAAAACTGCCATTATAATCCGAAAATAGCTAAATTATGAAACTGCCATTATAATCTAAAAATAGCTAAATTACGAAACTGCCATTCTAATCCAAAAATAGCTAAAATTACGAAACTGCCATTATAAGATGCTTATTTTTTAAAAGGATGCAGTTTCATCTCTGCAACTCCCGAGCATCTTTACCACATTCATCCCATGCTTGGACATCATGCTTAAATCATAATTAGGCCTCGGAAAAGTATTCAAATTATTTGGAAACTTGAATAGATATTCATCCATAATTATCTTCACAAATCTAAGCATTCTACCTTTGATCTTCTTTCCTCGAGAACGCGTCACTGGTACACTTGGTAAGATGTTGTTATCCTCTTTTGCTCCAATGCTAGAATATGGCTCTATGATGCCTGCATCATTCCCTTCCTCTTCAAAAAGATTCGTCCTCGAATCTGAATTCATATCGAAATGAAAAAGATCAGAAACATTGAAAGTAGCGGACTCATTGTACTCACCTTGAAGGGCGATTTTGTATGCGTCATCATTGACTCTTTCAAGCACTTCAAACGGCTCATCTCCTTTAGCATCAAACTTCAATTTCCTACGGTTAGAAAACCTTTTCTTCATTAAATATACCTAAATCCAATCTCTTGGTTTGAATATCCTCCATGTATCATCCCATAAAATTTTCCCAAAGGGACTCAAAAATTCCACATCCCTATCATATTTAATATTTTTAGGCACTCCACGCAATTTTGATCAAAGTCCTGCAATAAATAGACAAAAACACTAGGCAATTCGGGGTTAATGTTAGTTCACAAAGCAAAACCTCTTGAAACCTCACTAACAATATTGCTTTATTACCTAACAATGCACTATTGACTTTTCTCTCTTTTGCATTAAAACTCTTTTCACTTTTCTCTATTGCACTTTCCTCTCTTTTTTTCCTTACTAGTGCAATCACTCACCACTGGGCCTTTAATTATATTATTTTCACTCTTGGCCTCTTTACACTCAATTTTTTTATTTGCCTCACTTCTCAAATCCCCATGTGAACCTTTGGATAGTTTCAATTGTTCAAGATACACCTCCATTGGAGATAAAGGTGCAAGTGTGACTTTCTTTTCATAATGATCATGTCTCCTAGCTCTCGGTTCCTCCCTCCTTGGACGTCTCCTTATGGAATAATTTGAGACTTAATCATCCTTGGAACTCGATGGCTCTATATATCTAGTTCACAATCCATCTTTCTTTGGGTTATTTATGGCAGTCAAAAAGACTTCACTTACCTTATCATTTAGCTCATCCATCTTCTTGTTCAAACCTCCAAAATTCTCCTTTGAAGGCTTTGTAAAAGAGCTTCATGTCTGGTGTCATCTCCTTTTCGAGCTCTTCCTCATAATGAGCTTCTTTTCCTTTTCTTCTTGACATCTTAATTTCTAAAAGACAAGATTAGTAAAAGAAAATCCTTACTTCTCTCCCTCACGTGTTTCACTCTTTTTAATGGTAACTACGCTCGTGTTTCACACAATTTTGGCTTTTACCCTCGATGTGTTCACCACTCAAGCATTTTACCACTCACAATCTCTAGAATCAAGTTGCACTTTAGAGTTAAACACAACAAATCACAGCAAGAAAAACAAATAGCAAGTATCACAATGTCAAAACCTAACCAAAGAAAGAAAGTAGATTGAAAGAAAAGCAAAAATAATAATTAGAGTAATGGAAAGCAAATATTACCCTAAGCAAAAAGAAAAAAAAAAGAATTAAAAAACACATTGGATATATTTTTTTTTTACTTCTTCTCTTCTTTGAATAAAAAAACCCAAATCAACAAGATAAAATAAGACGCACGAATCAAACACAACCCTTTTTTTTCAAGGGAATCAAAGTATTATGAACGAAGAACACAAAAAAATTGAAAACAAAGATAGATAGGTACTTATTTCAACCAATGCTCTGATACCAAATGATGCGGAACCCCAAGATTAAAGAATCTGAAACCCCAAAACACACACAAGAAGTATTGTAACAATAATTGGAAACAAGAACCCGCCCTACCAAACCCTTAGATAACTTGTATCTAAAAACGTGGATTAGAATGCTAGGGAAAGAGAAGAATAATCGCCACAAAGTATTTCTACTTTGATAAGAGAATTCAACTCCTAATGCAACAAGAAGAAAAAATTGATTTCTCACCTTGCAAGAACACTCCTAGGAGCAATAAGAAAATTAATTCTTTCAATTGATTAAAAACTAAAATCTATATTGCAAAAGAATTGATCTCCCTTTACATAAGGATTATGGTTAGATCAAGAATCAATCTAAAACCATTAAATATTAAGAAAGTAATCCTAAGGCTGAAAACTAACCCTAAAAACGAAAATATCAAATATTACAAAACTGCCATTATAATCCAAAAATAGCTAAATTACGAAACTGCCATTATAATCCAAAAATAGCTAAATTATGAAACTGCCATTCTAATCCGAAATAGCTAAAATTACAAAACTTCCATTATAAGATGCTTATTTTTTAAAAGGATGCAGTTTCGTCTCCGCAACTCCCGAGCATCATTACCACATTCATCCCTTGCTTGGACATCATGCTTAAATCATCATTAGGCCTCAGAAAAGTATTCAAATCATTTGGAAACTTAAACAGATATTCATCCATAATTATCTTCACAAATCCAAGCATTCTACCTTTGATATTCTTTGCTCGAGAACGCATCACTGGTACACTTGGTAAGATGTTGTCATCCTCTTTTGTTCTAATGCTAGAATATGGCTCTATGATACCCGCATCAGCTTTCCAAGTATTGAATTGTATGCTGACAGTGTTTTCATGATGAGGAAATTGACCATGAGCGTTGCCCTATTAGGCTCATCGCCCATTGTCAAGGGAACCTCAATGGATCCTTCTGGAAAAATCATTTTGCCAATAAAGCCAGACAGGGGGACCCTGACTGGCTTGAGTGCTTTCCTTTTCAAACCCATTGCATCATAGCCGAAGCATACAAAATGTCCACTAGCTCCCATTATCAATCAACATCCATAAAACCATGTGATTAGCCACTTAAGCGACTATCATAATTACATCGTTATGTAGGTAGTGGACGTTTAGGGCATCATGGTCATTAAACGTCAAGGAGAAAAGGTATGCTTGAGCAATCTTGGGCAGCATGGTCATAAGGTTCACTTTATATCCCTGCCCGCATCCTCTGGTGTCTCTCACATATGCTTTTCTGGATCAATTCGAGTCATCTCCCACTCCTAGGCCCTCAAAGATGGCCTGGACGTTCCCTTGGATATGACCTGGCAGGAGCGGTGCTATGCTAGCTCCACTGGGCCTTGCCTGGTCTTGCTGTGGTGTCCTGGTATTCTGAGTGCCGGGTCTAGGTTCCTTTACTACAAACTCATGTAGATGTCCTCTTTGGATGAGAGCCTCTATCTCTTCCCTTAACTCTATGCATTCATATCTATCGTGTCCATGATTTTTGTGATATCGGCAATACTTTTTTCGATTCTTGAGCCTGAATGGATGTTTGATCGGGGTTGGCTTCTTCAGGATATTGCTCCCCTCGATTTTTATCAGCACCTCAGTGTGTGTTGTATTCAGAGGAGTAATCTCTCATTCTGGTTCCTCTGGAAACGAGGTACCTGACTGCCTTCCTTGCCATTTTTCTTTTTCCCTAGGGGTCCATTTTGCTAGTTTCTCCTAGATTTATTTTTGTGCTAATTTCCTACCCTGAGTTCCTGTGTGACCCAATAATCTCCTCCGTTCAGATGTGCTTGTGGGCTTCCACTAACATTTCAGGAAACATTCGAGGCAGCTTCTTAGAAATGGTTCAGATGAAACCCTCATCCTGTAATCCATCCTGCATGGCTTGCATTGCACGTTCATTGCTTAACCATTGATCTGTATCATGGCTTCCATGAATCTCTGGACGTACACCTTCAAGGACTCCCTTCTCTCTGGACAATGGAAGATAGGTGGGAAGGAGGTTTCTTCATAGGTCTTGCCCCTAAAAATTGAGATGCAAAGGAATTTTCTAGTTGCTTGAATGATTCAATGGTTCCAGGCCTTAGGCTCGTGAACCAAGCTATTGCTACTCCTCCAAGCATCAGTGGAAATGCCTTGCACATGATAGCATCCTTGGCTGCTTTAAATTCCATCCATACATGATAGGATCCCAGGTACTCTAGGGGGTCCGTCTTCCCCTTATAGCGCTCTATGTAGGGAATCTCAAAGTTCAGAGGCAGGATAGCGCGACAGATCTACACTGTGAACAGTGACGTGGTTTGGACCATTGCTATGTCAGGCACCTAGGTAGCTGGGCCTACCACATAGTCTTGGATTTGGTTTGTTGCCTAGAATTTGGCTCCTGCCTCGCCGTAAGGATTTCCAGGTCTTTCCATAGCTATTTTTCCCTGCTCCTCGCTGAGGATTCTCTTGCGTTCTTACTCTTCAACTCTTCTCTGCAACTCAGCTTCGATTTGCTGCCTCTCCTCTGGGCAAACTTAGAATCTCTCCTTTTCCAGTCCTGCCTGTCTAAGGCACTCCATTGGGGATTGATCGAGCTCTTTTTCTTCACATGCCCACCTCTTGGCCTCCAGCGACTTCCTAAGGTTACTCAAGTTGAAAGCATCATTCGGCGAAGAGTGTGCATCACTAAGCCGCGAACTGTCCCGCGTATCTCTGGCACGCAGGTTCTCTGGCGATGTGCAATGGATTTCCCATCCAGTTCGGCAAGTAGGTGGCCTCGATCTTTCCTTTGATGATTCCATTATGGCTTGCCTTATGTCCTCCCTATGCTCTCCTCCATCTTCTCAGTCAGGTGATCTTCTGCTAAGGCATGGAGAATCAACTGGGCTTGACTCCTGCATGTCTGGGTGCTAGGTCTCTGGGTCTGTTGGCATTGTGAAAACAATTCAATCAGCTGGTCCAGGCGATTCTCAACATCTGACAATCGGGCATGCTCTGACTGAGGGGCCACGCGCCTCTCATTCCTTCTCCTGGCTAGTGGCAATTGGTGCGGTGGTGGTACGGTCTGTTCAGCTCTATGGATGGAGATTTCCTAATGCTGGACAGTGCTTGTCCCGACAGCCTGTTTTTCCCTGGCTCGCCAATTGGAAGGCTCTGCCCCTTCGTGGTCCTACCAAGTTGCTGGCTGGCTCTCTGTCATTTTTCTTCCTTCTTTTAACTCTCTTCGTAAGATTTGAGTTAGACTTCTATCAAACTTTTGGCCATAGTGGGTACGCAGGTAAGACAATACCGAGAAAACTTTGACAAATCCTCAAGCACAATAAACCACCCCAATGAATACAACTTAAAGCAACAACAACCAACTCTCTGAATAGGCTATTTCACTAATAAACCAACAAAACTTGGGCTTAAAGTAGACTCAGAAAAAACAAATAAACGAGAAACAAAACAAGCTCAACACTAAGTTTTAGGAAAAGAATTGTTTTCCACAGACAATGTCATTTGTTATGGCTCATTTTTTATCTGGTTTTTCCGAGTTCCATGCGTTGCTCCAGTCCCAGCCAGGCAGCCAGTTTCGCCGATGAAAACCTGCAAGACAGGCAGATAATCAGAAGAGCACCGGTGGGGTCACCGATATTTCCCCTCCAATTCCTAAGTCATCCATGGTGAAAGAATATGTGGTCACCGAGCTCACAAGATTCAACAATGGTGGAAGAAAAGATGGTGGAAAAAGTCAATCAGTGGAAAATGGACAATGAGAGGAATAATCAAAGAGTAAAAAAGGGAGAGAAAAGGGGTGTGGTAGGCATAAATCCGAAGAGAAAACAAAAAGAGAGATCAATTTTCACCCACCTCCTCCTTTCATTTATATCTTACCTCGACGGCTAGGGATTTAAGATCAAAATCCTAGCTCCCTGGGTAGAAAAGTTGAGAGGACATTTCTGTCCCAACACCGGCCCATAAGGGAGTCCTATCTCCACGTGGCGTGACTTGTCATCTCCAGCATTTTCTCCAACTGGGCCTCTGTCTGGCTAGACCGATATCTGGCTGGATCCATGAGTCCATACTATTTGTGGAACAAATCAAGCTTGTGGATTTTTAAAGGGTTTGGGCCTACCTTTTATTTGGAGCCTCATATAGTGTGGCCAATTGGAGCCATTTTAATGCCAAGGGCCCTAAGCTCCTTTAATACATGGTATGGAATTTATCCATAACAAAAATACAAAAAAATTATATAAAACTTCCAAAAAAATATGTGTGGCAGTATAATTTTCTCACATATGCACAAGAAAAAATCAAAGATAATCTATCTTTATAAAAAATTTCCATTAGAATTTTCACCAATGGTAAAAATAGTGGATATGAAAATTTTAAAATAAACAAGTCAAACTAGAAAAATCATTGTATTGGAATAACATATTAAATTGGAGAAAAATTAATTTTAGGTGGTAAAATTATAAAAATTAAAGGATTAAATTGGGGAAAAAATTTCAACAAAGTGTAATTTTGAAGTGGAGAACAAATTTTAATGGAAAGAATTTTTAAGTGGAAAATAAAAAAATCAAAACATTAAATTGGAAAAAATTTATTTGGTTATTTTAAAATCACTTGTCAAAAATTGAATAGAAAGATTTTGTAGAGGAAGAGTTCCCACCTATCTAATTATTTTTAAAAATTGAATAAAAAAAGTATATATATATATATATATGATTTTAATATGCTTGGATACTAGTTCTTAGCTTATATTAGACACCTACTGAGGTTGCAAATGTTAAGAGTTCCCACCTATCTAATTAAAATGTCACATTTTCGACTTGTTATATTGGTATGTTTCTACTTTATATTGGAAATAATAAAAAAGGTTTCCAACATAATATATCTCTTACCTGATCAAGGTGATTTAATTTAATAGGCTTATAAGCGGGAATTGGTAAAAATAGGATTATAGCTTTATACAATCCATAAAATTTAATTCTTCAAGTTTATATCAGTTTTTTTTTTTTTTTGGTCTATTTATGTTGCAACAAGTTATATGAAAAAGTGCGAAAGATTGGTCAAATTCAATCGAACCTATTCTTATTGAAAAGAATCAACTCAAGTTCGATATTTATAGGTTTGAAATCAGACATTATTTTTTTGGTAAGGCTTCTTACGACTTGGAGGTGGTGAACTTGAACACGGGCTGCTTTTCCGAGTGCCAGTTTGAACAATTAATTTGTGGCACCAAATGTTTGATAATGGGACTCTAACAAGCGATGTTGATAGCTAGCTATAATATTATTCATCATATCAACAAAAACAGTAACATCACTTGGTTTTCTTTTCCAAATGGAGATGCTGAGAATTGCAACTGCCAAAATAATTGTTGAAAAGCCAGTGGATGAAAAAGATTCAAAAGAAAAACAGATTTAACAGCCTCCATTTATCTGATGACGCAAGTAAAACAATAATTAATTATCCCGTCAATATACTATAGAGTTAGGAGAGCATCTTACATGTAAGAAAGTAGTAGTAGTAGTAGCAGCAGCATATATATGGAGAAGTAAAGAATAAATACATTAAATCAACTCAGCATCTAATTCTAACATTGACTACCATAATCAATTAATTTCCTTGTTGGATTGCAACAGATTAGGAGTTGGAAACCACTGCTTCTGCTTGTTCCCTATAACATGCCATTGATGCATGCGCAGCATGGACTTCACTTTAGGAACGTAGAAAGTGCCTCACTCTCTTCACCATCAAGGTTGTCAATTATAAACTATATATATGTGTGTGCCTCATCTTAGATTCTTAGTTGGAATATTTATATATATAAGCACTAAGTCTAGAGGCAAAGGGTATTCATTAGCACCACTATCTTATACTAAAACAATGGCTGTGGCAACGGCGACTGAGATCCAACGCCAAAGTTCTGATCCTGCTAGTAGTCATCACGGTGGCTGGTCAACCTTTCCCTTCGTCACTGGTTGGTCTAGTCTCTTCACAATATAACTTTGGAAAACTATCTACAATATTCTTCATCTTGTTATGTTCTTTTGGTTTTAATTATTATGTGCAAATATTATTAAGAAAAAAAAAAACAGGGACACTGGCGGGGTTGACACTTGCTGTGTCAGGATGGGGTACGAATCTGGTTGTGTATTTGATCGAAAAGTTCCATGTGAAAAGCATAGCTGCTACTCAGATTGTGAACATCGTCAGCAGCTGCACAAGCCTTCTTCCAGTCATTGGAGCTATGATAGCAGACTCATTTGGCTGTTTCTCTGTCATCTGCATTTCCACCTTCATTTCTTTGCTGGTAATTAATTAAGCACCAACCTGTTTGATAATTCTGACCAAATTAAAGTTACCTGACTTTTGAGAATTTGGAAAAATCTATTACTTGCAGGGAACAATTCTCATAGCTTTAACATCAATCCTGAAAACTTTGAGACCTCAACCGTGTGAGAGTGGATCGAGGTTTTGCCCGTCCCCATCGAAAATTCAGTTCGGGGTGTTGTATTCAGGGGTGGCTCTGGGATCAATCGGGCTAGGAGGCACTCGCTTTACCATAGCAGCACTGGGAGCAAACCAATTCAATAGAGGGAAGGAACAGGAGGTTTTCTTCAATTGGTTTGTGGTCATTTTGTATGCCTCAGCCGTAACAGGTGCACGGTTATTGTGTACATTGAGGACAATGTGAATTGGACTGTGGGATATGGAATCTGTGTTGCAGCCAATGTTATCAGCCTATGCATCTTCTTGTTGGGAAGCCGTCTTTATCGGCATGTTAAGCCCCAAGGGAGCCCGTTCTTGAGCTTGGCACGCGTTGTTGTTGCAGCCATTCAGAAGAGGAAGTTGAGGATTTCATCTAAAGCTGAGGATTACTACCATGGAGAAGATATGCCAAAGGAAATCGTGGCTTCCATGCCTGTGAAAAGCTTTGGGTATATATGAACTTGTGGTTATTTTTGTTTTTCCAATAACGAAATATGATTGGGGATACATGTTAGAATGGTGGCATTTTTAGTGAATATGTTTTGTGTTGAATGAAAGCTTAAAACTTGGTTTTGTGGAGTGGAAATGCAGCCAGCAAAGAAAGGGAATGGAAGCTGCAGAGATTAGTTTATTTTGGCTAAGTCAAAGTGTAAAGTTACTTGTTTGAAGTAACTGATTTGTCTATTTTTTAGTTTGGTTATGTTTAGATGTGTTGTCATGTAATTAAGGCTAAATTATGAGATATTTTGTGGAGTGAAATGAGTGAAGTGAGTGGCATTAATTGGCCACATGGTCTGGACAGATTAGGTAGAGGCAGCATGCCTACCACTGTTCATGTAAAATTGGTTTAAATTTGTATTTTTAGCTTTACTTTGAGTAAGAACCAAATATATGAATATGCTGGAATTTTTTCCAGACTTTTGAGTGTTGTTTCTTCTTCTTCTTCCTCTTTTGTTTTAGTTGAAACTCTTAGCCAAAATTCCAACAATACAGTCTTACAACTAAAAGATAAAAAGCTTAGAAGAAGTGGACTGAAAATAGAATATATGCTCCTTAGTTAATTCTTAAAGGACAGAGAAACATATATTGTTGAGAATAAGTTTGCTATCTCAGGTAGCTTGCAAAAAAAAGAAAGTGATATTAAATGGCCTGTTAATTAAAAAGTGTCAAATCCCATTATTGAAACTCCAATGCCTAATAAATGAGTCGACTTGAATATATCCCGTCCACATAATTATTCTAACAGTGTTCGCTTAAACCATGGCAGGTTCTTGAATCGAGCATCATTGACGGCTCCATTGCAAAACAATGGAGGCTGTGCTCGCAACAAGAAGTTGAGGACCTCAAAACATTAATAAGACTCTTCCCAATTCTTTCCAGTGGGATTTTCTTAAGCACCCCAATAGCAGTACTAAGTAGCTTGACAGTCCTCCAAGCTCTAACAATGGACCGTCATCTAGGACCACGCTTCAAACTCCCAGCAGGATCAATGATTGTCTTTGTACTGGCTTCCACAGCCATCTCTGTCACACTCGTCGATAGGTTCCTCTATCCTATTTGGCAGAGGCTTACTGGTCAGTCACCAACACCCCTCCAACGAATAGGACTTGGACTTGTGTTCAATGCACTAGGCATGGCCATTGCAGCCATTGCGAGTCGAAACGCCTTGAAATAGCTCGATCGCCCCGCCATCTTGCAGACCAACCAGGCTCCACTACTGTCCCCATGTTGGTCTTGCGGTTGGTTCCACAGCTGGCTGTAGTTGGATTTGGAGAAGCATTTCATTATCCAGGACAAGTCACGTTTTACTACCAAGAGTTTCCAAAGTCTCTCCGGAGCACAGCTACTGCTATGATTTCCATGATTATGGGGATCGCATACTATTTGAGCACTGCAATTATAGATCTGGTCCAGACAGTTACAGGATGGTTACCAGATGATATAAACAATGGTAGACTGGATAATGTGTACTGGATGTTACTTGTGGTGGCTGTGCTCAACTTCTTTTACTATCTTTTATGTGCCAGATTTTACAAGTACCAGACATTGTAAACAATAATATTCGAAAGATAATGTATGACTTTGAAAGAAGTGTTTATATTAGAAAAAAGTATCTCCAATCCAATCTACTATAGTCCAATATAAATTTACATCTAAAAATCCCAGACAATGTAAATTTAAATATAAAAGTTTAATATTATAAAGTTCTATGCATATATATCAACAATGAAGTTCAGTATTTTATCAATTATACAGTCTTGTACTTTGTTCCAAAAAAACGCAGCAAGGATCGATGTATTAGTAAATAGTGTATTATTATGAATTTGGTAACGCACTTAATTGGATTCTTGACCAAGAGAGAAAAGGTTCCATCGTACTTATGGAACTACATATAAACATTACACAGAGAGGTTGCTTGTCTGCTTTCGCACATATTTCCTTTACAGAGTTTTCGAGAATTCTACAATTCCACGATAACAAACACAAATTTAAAAAATAAAAACAGAATAGATTAACTGTTTTTCACTATCCTTCAAGGAAGTTTTCAAGTTGTAGTCTATAAGTAGGACAGCCATCGGAGAAGGTGATGAACAAAATCCAGTCGTTGTCGGAAAAAGCACCCCGAATATTTTCTAGTAAAAACTGGTTAAGCTTGTGATCCGAGCTCAGTAGCCCGTGAGACTATATTGAATGGAAATTATAATGATATATTAATGGACGTTAGGATTGTTCATCGGTTCGAAACCGATTTATTTTGAAAATAACAAATTCAATTTAATTAGTAATCAGTTTTATTTTTTTCAATCCAATCTAATCCGATCTATACATTAAATCAAATCCAATCCAATTCAATTAGTAATTGGATTGGTTTGGTTAATCGGTTTAGCTTTAACTTTATTTAATTTTTTTATACTTTTTAAAATTTAATTTTTGAGCTTTTTTTACTTTGAATATTTAACATTTAAGCTATTTTTTATGCCAAAAATTTGTTGTGCTTAAACTTTATTTAAAAAATTATGTTTTTTTTTTCAAAACCTAAAACATAAAGTGTCCACTAAGTAATCCATACAAAATTATATTTTTTTTTCCAAAGCTAACACATAAATGATTAAAAAAAATAACAGGACAAATAAACATGTTAAACTAAAACAAAACAAAATAAAATTACTACACTAATATAATAATCCAGTAATCCAACTTCAAATTTAAGCTAATATAACAAAATCTACATACCAATAATATTAAACTAATTGTCATATGCTTTGTAAAAAAAATAGTCGGTTCGGTTTGGTCAGTTTTTAACACCAAAAACCAAACCAAACTGAATCAACTATCAGTTTTGAAATTTGAATTTTCAAAACCAATCCAATCCAATTACACTAAAATAACCAAACCAACAAGTTATATTGGATTGGATCGGTCGGTTTCATCAGTTAGTCAGTTTTTTTGCACACCCCTAGTGGATTTAACTTATTTTTACATTTAATAACATATCTTTATACAAAAATATATTTTCATGAATGAATATGTTTTTTAGTTTTATATTTTCTCAAACTCGATAAATAGATTTAATTCTATTTAGTTTTAAAATGAATTCAATTTAATTCATATATTCACAACATTAGAATTATAAGTATTGTAAATTTATTATTAAAAAGTTCAAGTCAAAGTTATTTTTTGTTTTTGATGATTTAGAGTGCCAATATTGTCAATAAAAAAAAATCATTGTATCTTGGAAAATAATTGCTATAAAACTATGAGCAACTAAATAGAGTAAAACTTTGATCTATTTACTGACTTGAATAAAGTTTTATCATTTTTGTATGTTTATGTATTTTTAATATGATACATAGTTAATACACATTAACTTTTCTAACACTTACTGCCTACCAACAGGGGTTAGGCGTTTCTACAATTTTGATACAACTCAGGTATACTCGAGACACACAAAACCACTCCTGGGCACACAAAAGTCTCATGCCTTTTAGAGCAATATCAGAACAGAGAAAAACCTGAACTACTGGAAGATCAAATGACAAATGCATTTTCTGATGTACCAGATCCCTTTCGGAGGGCAATTGCAGAGCATCTCTGTTGATGATGAACAAAACATAGTAAGGAAACTTTGAGAAAGAAATAAGAGAATTTAGCCGGACATCTTTGTAGATAGCAAACCAAACATTTTATTTAATTTTTCCTCTCCCTACAAACGAAAGCAAGGGCTCCTTATATAGAAGGAGAAAAGGAAACACAATCATTACAATACTATTATTTTACCCTTTGGAAAAGCAAAAAGCAAAAATCAGAAACATAATTATTACACTCTGAAAAGCAAAAGCAGAAAGCAAAAGCAACCGAAAGGAGTCGAAAGAAAGGAATCTGAAACATGAGAGTCGCATGCTATTCTGACTAGGAGAGATGTTGAAGTTTATGTAGTTTGGATCGTCAGAATCAATGGACCCCATTCCCATATTTATCTTCTAGTATCTGTAGGAGTTAGACTATGGGCTAGATGGGCCAACATCCATGTCAACATCTTCATTTGGGTCTTGAGAGTTCTGGAAGTATTCTGGAGGGATTTGAGAAAGATCATTGGGTCTGTCCAAAGGAATACTGTCTACAGGGTTTTGATTTGTGGATGCAAATGGGCCTGGATTAGATGGGCCTAGGTCATCAGGGCTTTTATCAAGAACAATGAATACCTCATCTGGACCAATATTATTTATTTCCATAAGCATGGTTTCAAGTTCAAGCCTTGGGATGGTAGAAATCTGTTTGCTAAGAATAGTGGTCCATTCATAAGCCATTCCCTGAGCCCAGCAGTTGCTGGTGATTTTGTTGAAATAGTAGGGCCTGTGGAGTATAAAGACAGAAGACATCTCTTTTTGTTTATCTGGAGGCTGTGTCCAAATATGTTTATGCTGAATTATTTTGTAGAGTTCTTCTTTCCACCAGGTAAGACAGTGAAACCATTCCAGGAATGTCCACAAAAGAGAATCATGCTTAGCTGGATTAATGAGTTGATCAATAAGAGAAATGGTAGGGAAAACTAAGGCAATGGAATGTTCTGTGACACAGCACCATAAATACCATAACAATTCATCAGTGAAAGCTTGATCTGGATTGATATAAAATGGGCACACAGTAAAGGGTTTTATCTTCAAGATAGTCTTTGAAAGGTTGGTCCATGGAGTGAAGGACATGATGGAGATAAAGACTCCTATGGTGCTGAGCATAATTAAGAATCATCTGAGGGGGAAACTGAGGACTAAGGACCAAAGGAAGATTCCTCTGGATGGTAGCTTTGTCAGGAATATGGGGAGGATTGGCCATTATGATTAAGGAAAATGATGAAATGTGAGAGATAAGCCTCATCGGCTGAGGCCTTGACAGGAGATCAGCAATAATATTCTCCTTTCCTTTCAGATGTTTGACAGAAAAGTTATATTTAGCGAACTAGTCTTTGAGCCTCAAAACTTGTTTGTCTGGAAGGGCTTTGTTTTTAAAATCAAGAACCTTTGGGAAGGACGAGTTATCCATGTGGATTAAAAAATGGTATTCAAGTAAATGAAACTCAAATTTTTTAATACCATATTTAATCGCCAGAATCTCTTTGTAAATAGTGTGGTAGTGTTTTTCTGCCTGGCTAAACTGTCCACTAGCATGGCCACAATAATGGCGCCTTCCATTCTCATCTTCTTCTAGGAGAATAGCTCCCTAATAATCATCACTAGCATCTGTCTGGAAAATTCTCTGGCCTGTACCTGGAATCTTCAAGGGAGGAGGATCTTGGGCTATTTCTTTGAGCTTTGTAATAGCCTTTGTCTGCGTATGGCTCCATGGCGGAGGATTTTTCTTTAAGAGAGCAGAGAGCTGACTGGTATGCTGAGCCACCTGGGGAATGAAATCTCTAACATAATTAATAATTCCAAGGAATTGCTGGATTTTCTTAACCGAGAGATGTTCATCCAGAAATTTGGTCAACTCTTTTGTCAAATGTTCTCCGGGTTGATAAACACCTTCTTTAATATGGAGACCAAGAAAGTCAATGGCCGACTAGGCTAGAAAGCTTTTTTACTCTGAGAGCATGATCCCATGTTGTTGAGCAAGGTCATAAAATTGGTTTAATAAGGCCAGATGTTCTTCAGAAGTTTTTGAGAATAACAGGATATCATCAATATAAATAAGGACCTTATCAAGGATGGGCTCAAATATTTTTAACATGGCCTTTTGAAAAAGGGAGGGAGTGACTTTCAGTCCAAAAGGAAGAACTGTTCATTGGTATTGGACATTTGGGATACAGAAAGCAGTTTTAGGCCAATCAACAGGGTGAATACCCACTTGCCAAAATCCAGCTTTAAGATCGAATTTAGAGAAGATTTTTGCCTTATAAAGTTGGGCAAAAAGGGGCTGGATCTTTGGAAGAGGAAACTTATCATCTTTTAAAAAGAGATTGAGAGGTTTGTAATCAATGACAAGTCTCTTCTTTTTCAAAATTAATTCGAATCTTTTCTCAACATAGAAGGCTTGACAAGCCCAATCAGAAGTCGTGGGCTCAATGAGGCCTTGGGCTAGAAGCTGAGAGCATTCTTGTATCGCCAAAGCAAGATCTGCAAGAGTCATACCCGGATGGGTGGCCTTCGTAGAATTGATATCTTCATTTCTCTTGAATGGGAGGTGAATGAAGAAATCCTTGTTTTTCCATAGAGGAACAGAATGCTTCTTTTGGAATTCATCATGGGAATTTGCACACAAGTGGAGGAGCTTAGACTGTATCTCAGAATATTTATCCTGGACATATTGCAGAGAAAACAGCTTAGAAACACTAGTATAAGATTTAAACTGATTCTTATACCTGATTCCAAGAGGGAGGATTCTGAGATGCTGAGCCTGAAAATATATGTCCATTCCAATCAAGAGGTCTTTATCAAGAAGTTTGCTCCCAAGGACACGAGTCCAAACAATACAGTCAGGAAAAAACTTGATTCCTATCTTCTTCTTAGTGATGAGATCAACTTTGAAGATTTTATCATTAGCAGCCTTGATAGACTCCTTATGTTCTGTCCAATGTTCTTTAGGAATGACAGAAGGATTCATCATGGTTTTGTGTGCTCCAGTATCCATATAAGCGATTAGCTTAATAGGATTTTCGTACTTCGAGGGGAGGAGATCTAGCTCAACATTAGGAATTGGAGGAGTAAGTTTATCAGCGTGATAGATCTGTTCAATCTTGTATAGGGGCTCATAAGAGATGTCAGAATCTCTGAAGGAACTGTCATGAATGGCGAAGACAGTATCTTTATCATCACAAGATTGTTCTTCATATAGAGACTCAATATCAGCATCATCATTTTTGAAGGAATGAGGGAGAGACTGGAGCTGTTGAATCAGGTGAGCTGATTTCTGTCGCCTATTGGGGCAAGTTTTTGCAAAGTGGCCTTTCTTTCCACATATATAGCAGGTGTCAGATTTAGGTTTCGAGCCTCTGTCGTTTCTTTTGAAAAATCTGATCTTTTTTTTTAAGGGAAACCTACGCTTTTTCTTTTCAGAGAAGGGGAAGTACTTTTGAGAGTGATTTTTCTTTTTTGTAGTGCAAGTACATTTCTTCTCTTTGCATTTAATTTGCAGGTATGGTTTTTTGCAGAGTTTGTTGAATTTGGAGTCCCTGTTCATGAAACTGGAACAATAAAAGTGTTGCTCACAAATTTTTTCTAAGGCAATCATGGCTTTTTGGTGAATTTCCCCAAGAGATATCTGAACAAGACCTTTTTGCTCTGAAACAATCTCCCTCTCAAGCTCTGGTTGAATTTCTTCCGGGAGGGAAGTGATATAGACCTGTCTGAGCTTAATGCTGTCAAAACCATTGAGGGAATAGAAGAGCTTGGACATTCTCTGGTAATGGGTGTCAAGGTCTTTTTTCTTCAAGGAGCAGCATTTCATGGCGAAGTAGTCTTTTCGATTTTGTTGCTGCTGAGGCTGGCTTTTCCCAAGAAACTGAAAGCGAAGCTCTTCAATGGCCTGATTCGGAAAGAAGTTTAAGAATTTTAATTGTCTGTATTCTCCCAAAGATTGCCACCAATCACGAAGAAATCCCGTAGTTCTTGACATGAAGTCAATCAGGATGAGCATGGGATTTGCATATGGACGAACGGCCTGATTATCCATCCATGCGGAAAATTCTTTAAATTTAGCTTCCCACTGATGAGGGGGAATGTCATCTAAAGAGAACCAAGGACCAGAGTTATTTTTTGGAAATTCTTCCTTGGCACTGGCAACAGGATTAGGAATGGTTGTATGTGTTTCTCCATAATCTTCATCAGAAGGGATTTCCACCGTTGGGTCAGGATGAGTGGTGCCAAAAGTTGGTTCTGGATCTGCCATTAGGAGTTCAGTGATGTTGGCAAGATCTTCTTCACTGCTATTGGAAGAAACAGTGCAGGAAGATGACACACAACTTGGCTTTTGCTGAGAAATTGCCATCTGCTGAGGAGGAGGTTGACTAGAAGTGGAAGGACCATGGTGGAAGGCTGGAGAAGCCTGAAACCTGGGTCTTGGGGAAAGTCTTCTCGGTGGAGGAGAAAGTAAAGGCTTGTCCTGCGGGAACTTTCGAAGAAGCTCATATGTCATAGTTGGAGAAGTCCTGTGGGCATTAGGAGCTACAGCAGGGGCAAGAAGACTTCCTCGAGATCCTTGAGATGTGAAAGGAGAAGATCTGTGATCTTTTCTTTTAACATCTTCAATAATCTGTTGAAGTTGGGCTTGAAGTTGTCTAATTTTTTACTCCTTTTCTTGAAACTCATGGCCAAAAGAGTTTCAGCTAATGAGACGGTGAAGGTCTGTGGTCAAAGAGTCAATCTTTTGAACCAGATCGTGGTAAAAGAATTGAAGCTCCTCAGATAGAGAGCTAATCTTTTCTTCAATGATAAGATTTCCTTCAACAAGCCTGTCAAGCTTGTTGTCAATACGCTGGAGAGAAACAGAGTTATTTTGGATGGCAGCCGACTGCCAATTAAGAACTTCTTCTCCAAAAGTCAGGGCTTTAGGGGAGAACTTTCTTTGGATGGACAAAAGGACGAGTGGCCACCAAGGCTTTAGGGAAAGCCGGGAAATCTTCATCATAAGTATTTTGAGATCTTAATATCATACAGGGAACAGGTTTTCTTGGAGTAGAAATAGCAACTGGTTTAGATTTACAGCTTTGTCTGATAAGTTCATGGATGGCTGTCCTTGGAGGAGGGGGAGATTTCATCATGGGAGTGATCCAAGGAGAATCTGGATCATCAGGGTGGTGTCTCCTGTGGTGAGTGACAGGCTTACACCGAGTTACTGGCTTTCTTTTTTCTGGGATATAATAATCCCTTGGCATACAAATGTCATCATCATCATCTGTATCATTGTGGCAGTCACAGTCTGGATCACATCTTTCAGGAGCAATGTCCCAAATAAAATGGCCGTTGATTTTGTCAATATAAATTTTCTTGTCGTCTGGATAGAATTGTGACACCGGGATTTTCTTTTCAGAGGCAATAGGAAAAATGGCCATAGACTGAGCAAAGGGAAGATCATTAGAGGCTTCTGATTCAGTGACTTCCTCGGGGACCTTGTAGGTCGTCTGGATGGTTCCATCAGGAAGACGTCGATAGCAGAAGGCAAGAGCCTGTAAGGTGATGGGAGCTTCATGGGTTCTCTTTTGCAATTTTTCATAATTTGTCAGCCATGTAGAAGGCATTATATCCATCAATTTTTCATAAGAGTATGAGGAAACTGGACAATAGATGGTATATGAGGCTGTTCAGCAGAGACAGAGATAAAGGCAGGGCCTTTCTCTTGGACAGGTAAACAAAGATTGATAGCATGATCCTGAAGTCTATAAACAAGCTGGTGATGGATTGTGCCTGCATAGGCAAATCCAACTTGAGGAGTACCTTGAATCTGGATCTGGATCTGAAGAGCCGAAGTGAGATTAGGATCTCTTAGAGGCATGTTGAAGTTCGGATAGAAAGTGAGCATGACAAGAATCCTTCTGTCCATGATGAATCCTATTGTGGTATTTTATTAAGCTCTGATACCAACAGGGGTTAGGCATTTGTCCTCGAAGTATTATACCGATACACGTGGCATTTTATTCCATGTAGCCATTTATCAGCTAAATACACCAAGTCTCTAATAAAATAGAAGCAGCAGATATTATTTTCCACCCAAAGCCAGAAATCCAATTTCCTTGCATATATTTGGATCCAACTTAAGGTGGAACACCAGTCGAGCATATATTATGCGATCGATTGCATGGAATAGCTTTAAACTCTTCAATGGTAACAGAGAAAGCCATAACTTATGTGCTTTCTTTCTTTCCTTTTCTCAAAGAGATAAGAAAATATGCATTGAAGGAAACTTTGAACTTCAAAGCCCCATATGAAATTTGAGGTAGTAATCCATATGAAATTTGAGGTAGTAACCCTATGTAATTTACCTAAAATATGACTAAATTACTCTGGAATATCTAGTATAAGTATGATTAAAAATATAAGTAAAACGTCTAGACCAAGATATGTGCGTTGGTTTTTATAAGACTTATGTTGTCAAAAGGCTTTCGAAATAAAGAGTCCTTTTTCAATGAGTTTTTGCTATTTGATCACAAGTGAGATCTATCGCGCAATAATTAGCAATTTGACCACATTTAATTTTATGATAAATTTTCAAAACTTTTTTTTTTCTTTTCAGATTGAGATTTTTGGGTTTTTTTTTTTTTTTGTCATTAGAATTATTTGAATTTGGATATTTTTGTAGACATTATCATAAGGCTGTTCTTACAGGGACAAAAATCTGGGGTTCAAATCATTGTTTGATCATATAATGGATTAACCATTGAAATTTTAAAAACTTTTTTAATGAAATCTAATGTAGAAAGTAATTCACAAAGGAGACAATCAATTAAAATGCCATATACATGTGTGTGAAGAAAATTAAGTAAGAGAAAATAAATCCTTTTTCAAATTAGTGACATTTCATTACTACATGAAAAAAAAAAAAAAGACATAAGATATCCATCCCAAAAGAATTGCTTGATACGTTTAGCGTGAATATAAGGAAGTTAATTAATAATAAGGTAGCGCTCACTTAGCATAAAGATATTTTTTTATTTGCTAAATACTTAACGGAGAGCATCTTTAACGTAGAATATACATTGACGTATATATGATATAAAAATAAATATTATTTAAATCTATATGGTATAAATGTATAATCAATTCAAAAATTATTCTTAAGTGTAATGTGCATAAAAATTATTTATGATTATTAATTAATTATATATTTTATTAAATATGTTTAGCTTTTAAAAAATTAAATTTTTAAAAAAAATTATACTTTTTTAAAAATTTAATAATGTCAGCTTACAGAAATGAACATTCTGTTAATCTTAAAATTACGTCAATTCAACATTCATTACTATTTGAATGATTTTTCCAAAATATTATATATATTTAATATGTTAATTTTAACCATTTACGTTATATTAAAAATGAATTTTAAATTCTGTCTTTTTCACTCAAATAGTTCATAATTTTGCCAATAGAGAGTAGCAAAACTAGTGCAGGCTCAAAGACTTTTTTTTTCTTTTTCCTTTTTCTTTTCTTCAGCAGGCTCAAAGACTGTTAATAATACAGAGTATAGCAGAATTTTACCCAACAAAACTATCTTCTTCTTTTTTCTTTCGATGACAGGTTCTAGGCGTTTAAATACAATTTTTTATATACAAAAAGGAACGTCCAGAAAAAAGATAATAAAGCAAATTGTTGTTGTCTGATTTTCGTCACTTAGATGCCACGCAATTTTTTCCCTGACTCCTGCAAGATGAGACAATGGCGTCAGATTGAGGGCCGGTGGTGTCACCGGCATTCCCACTCCGATGCCTAAGTCAGTTACGAGACTATTCCAGAAAGCCTCCTTCAGGTTTCCTCAAGTATCCCACTGCGCAGCCTACCTAGAGTTCTGCGCCGAGGGACCCTCCTGAAACCTGTCAAAGGGGGTGATGGCGACTGATCTAGGGTTGTTAGGGAGTGTTTAGAGTTCAAATCTCTTGAAAAACCATTCCCTTCCCACTCACCTAACCTTACCTTAAGTACCTCGTCTCAATGGCTCGGATGGTAGGGTTATGAACCCTCATAAGCTGGGATTGTGACACCTGACTCGGAGAATAAGGCAAGTATTTAAGCCAAGAAGCGAAGGTCAACGGGGCTCACTTACTTCATCGTCCAAGACGATGCCGGGCCTGGGCTTGTTCTCGGCCCTACCTGTCGGGCCGGGCTTCACTTGCTTGTGACTAGTGGGCCTCATTCATGGTGACATTTGTAGGTGTTAGAGGGGTCTGGGAGGTTCTCTGACCCATATCCCAAAAATCCATATAACATTAACTCCCAAGACCAGCCTAATTTTCAATCGGGGTAGTCTTTGTTCTTATGGGGCAGAAAACCTGCCTGGGCCTTCTCAACCTATTTAAAACTTCGGTTTCTACCTTTGCCCTGCCTGGACTCGAACTTGGTGCAAGTTTCGAAGGCCCACTCTTTTCTTTCTTACAAAAAAGGTATCCTACCATTAACTGCCCAATCTATCCAGTTCGTTCATTTTGATTCGACGGTTGGGGCACGTTGGTACGATGTCAGGCGCTTTTTGCGCTTCCCATAACCGTCAGTATGGGAGAGAGAAAGTGGACTTGACCCTCGCCGCCTCACCTCCCTCCACACTGGAACGTGGGTAGGCACTCTCTCCTCACTTCCTAACCTACCCCCCCTCCAATTTCAACTTCCTTTCGTTTTGGCCTCCTCAGACTGAGTTCTCGAGTTCACGTTCATTGATTCTCACCATTTTTTTAGGATTTTTCTGCTGATCTTCGTCTTCTTCTGCTTCATCCTTCGGTCTGGTGCTTTTCTGGTAAGGGTTTGTGCTTGCCTTTCTTCCTTTTTCATTTTTTTTTATAACCTGTTTTCAACGGCACATGTTGCCACTGGCTCTTCTCTAGGTTGTTTCTGCCTTCCCTGTAACTTGTAGCCATCTAGTTCTCTCTAATTCCTTCCCTGTAAGCCTTAAGGGATCAGGTCCCTCTGTCCCATAGCCTGATGATTAGGTATTTGCATTGTTTATAGCATAGGACTTTCCTTGTTATTTTCAGATGTCGGACACTTCTACTAGTAACAGCAGCGAACGGCTGCTACGATTGCCCGTTGTTCCCATCAATTTTCAGTCCTCCCACAGCCCCCAACCTAGGCCCATCCGAGAGCTTAAACCTCTGCCCCTTGCCAGAAGAAAATCCAGGCGGTTTTCCAGCATATTCTCTCCAACAAGCTCTGACCTTGGGTTTGTGGAAATTTCTGACTCAGAGGAGACTGAGCCAGTGGCTGAGCCCTCAGCCGCTGATGATACGATAGGTCCCTCAGGGTCTCCAGTTCCTGCCGTTATGGCCACCAAAGCCACCAGAACCTCCGGGACTGCACGAGGACAGGCTGGGCCTAGGGGCACACATAGGGACGGTGACTTTTCCAGGTCTGACCTGGCCGAATCAGGCCTGGCCAATGTGCTGGAAAGGTTTCCTTTGCCTGAAGGTGTGACTGCCAAGCTTCCCAATGCAGGGGAGTCTGCCGGCTTCCCCCCTTCTGGGAGGAAGCCTTAAGTAGCTGGTTCTTCGATTGTGGACTCAGACTTCCTTTAGCCCCCTTCGTTCGGAGGCTACTGACTGAAATTAACCTAGCCCCGATCCAACTAGGACCCAATATCTGGAGGTCCATGTTCTAAGCCTTTGTGCTGTGGAGAGAACATTTTCAATCTGACCCTACCCCTTCGGAAATTCAGGCCTTCTTCGAGATTAGGCTAGTACCCAGGCAGGCAGCTCTGTACTATGTTTATCCTCGTAGAAGGAAGTTCATCCAATTCCTACTTGAAATCACTGGATAGCAGAAGGATTGGTTCTTTGTTGGCGGTTTCTAGGAGGCTGGACCCCAAGGAACCAGGTATAAGGTGTCTGTGCCTCGGTGCTTTGGGGGTCGAGGTCACGGACGGAGTTCACCCCTGCCTCTTCTTGGTCAAGACAGCCGTACCATGGTGAACACCATCCTAGGTTTGAGTCTCACCGAAAGGGACTACAAATCTATTTTGTCTGAGGAGAGATTATCCCTGGGTATGAATTAGGGGCAACCTTCCTATTTGCTTACTTTTATCTTGTGACGCTTCTAACCATCATTTCCTTTTTTTTTTTGCAGCCATGAGTGGTCAGGAAGGGAGAAGCAATTCTCGGAGGGACCTGCCTGAGCGCCTGCCCAGGGAGTTGACAGACCTCAGTGAGGTTCTGAAGCACATAGTTCCACCCCTCAAGGCTCCCCATCTGCCCCCAAGCCAGTTTCCCTGAAAGGGAATGAACCTGCCTCCGGATCACAATCTCGATCTGGGAAAGAGCTTTCCTCCAAAGGGAAAGGGGTCCTTCGAACCTCATTGGGCAGGGAACCTGCCATGGGAATGGCTGAGGATGAAATGGTGTGCCTCCCTTCCCATCTGGTTAGCACGTTGGCTGTTCTTCTTCGGGAAATTCCTCCCAACCGACGGAGCAACACTCATATTTCCTCCCTAGCTGAGGAGCCATCGCGTCAGCTGGCTTCTGTGAGCTCCTGCCCAAGTATCTCCTCTTTTTCCTTTATCTTATATTATGTTGAGCCCTGATAAATGTCGTTTCCTGCAGGCCCTCTTTTCAGTTTCCAAGGTCCATGAGCTGATGAAGATTGAGCTCCATGCAGCTAACATGTATTTGTCTCGCCTCATGGATGTGGAAAGGGAAATGGAGAAGGCCAAACAGTGCATGGCTGAGCTCGCGTTTGTGCTGTCCAGGAAGGAGATGGAGCTTTAGAGAAAGAATGAGGAGCTGAAGAACAGGATCCGTGCTCATCAGGAGCTTGAGACCCAATTCAGAAAATCCCTGGAAGAGGTTAAGCTCGAGCAGGATAAGGTTGTTGCAATCTCTTTAGCTTACCAGACCCTGGTGACGCAGGCTGATGGGCAATTTGAAGCAGGGATGATCGCTGCAATTAAGAAGGGTCGTGTCTGCTTCCGTGGCATGGACCTCTCTGTTCTGAAGAAGTCCCTGGGACTCCCTGCCTCTTCTGATCCCCTGCCTGGGTCCTAGTCTCCTGGCCAAGCAGTTCCTCCTCCTGGTGGACTAGCATTCGACGGCCCAGAGGTCCCTGTTTCTGGCCACGACCTCCGCCCTTCCAGTTCTCCAACTCTGACACGCACTGAGGAGGTCGATTCTGGCATTTCTGCTTCAGCACCTGACGCTCCTCCTTCCTAGGCTCCAACAATATTGTTTTTCCTTCTATTGCCTTTTTTTTCTTTTTTCTGTTTTTTACAAAACAATTTATGCTTATGTTTTAAAGACAATTTTAATTTGAAGACAATTTAATTTAGAACTTAACTCATTCCTTCGTAGTGTAATGTCGATGACTCCCACTGCCATCCCCCCTGAACTCTGGCCTGTTCTTTTAGGACAGGGGAGAGTTTTCTGTTGCTTGAGTTTTATGTTGCCTGGGTAAATAGTAAAAGGCTTGGTTCATTCGGAACCTATGCTTAACTTTAGCTACCGGCTAAAATTTGAGGGGCTCTGGTTCATTCGGAACCCGAGCCTGACCTCAGCTACTGGATGGAATTCGAGTCAAGCCTGTTAAGCAGATAACAAAAAGGCTCTGGTTCATTTGGAACCTATGCCTAACTTCAGCTACCGGCTGAAGTTCGAAGGGCTCTGGTTCATTCGGAAAATGTGCCTAACTTCAGCTACCGGCTGAAGTTAGAGGGGCTTTGGTTCATTCGGAACCTATGCCTAACTTCAGCTACCGGCTGAAATTCGAAGGGCTCTGGTTCATTCGGAACCTGGGCCTGACCTCAGCTACCGGCTGGAATTCGAGTCAGGCCCGTTGAGCAGATAACAAGAGGCTTCTAGGGTTTCGAGCGGAGAGGCGTTTCGTTCTTGAATGAGCATTTGCTTTATTGAAAAATAAAAGTGTTTTACAAATGCCTATCGTCGTTACATTGATATATTGATAGTAACTTTTTAAATGCTCTGCATTCCACGGGTGAGACAACTTATTTCCATCTAGTCCTTCTACCTTGTACATGCCTGACCGTAACACTTCAGTCACTTTATACGGACCTTCCCAATTAGGTCCGAGAGTTCCCGAACCACGTTCCTTAGGGTTGAGCATTGTTTTCCTCGGGACCAAGTCTCCCTGCCTGAAAGATCTCTGCCTCACCCTGGAATTGTAGTACCTCGCTGATCTCTGTTTATATGCCGCCGCTTTTATTTGCACCATATCCCTCTTTTCTTCAATCAAGTCAAGGCTTAGACGCATCTGCTCATCATTTTTTTCGAGGTTGAAATGCTTGACTCTAGGGCTTGTCTCTCCAATTTCCACCGGTATCACCGCTTCAGCCCCAAATGCTAGAGAGAAAGGGGTCTCACCAGTTCATGTCCTGGGTGTGGTTCGATATGCCCATAGAACTTTTGGGAGTTCATCCACCCAGGCCCCTTTGTGTACATCCAGCTTAGCTTTTAGGTTGTTCTTGATTACCTTGTTGACAGCCTCAACTTGTCCATTCTCTTGCGGATGGAAAGGGGTTGAAAAAGCTGACCTTATTCCCATATTCGAGCACATATCCTTGTAATTTCGATTATCAAACTGCCTGCCATTGTCCGTTACAATGGTATGTGGTATGCCGAACCTACACACAATAGACCTCCATATGAAATTTGAGGTCTTAGCTTCAGTTATTGTAGATAATGGCTCAGCCTCCACCCACTTGGTGAAGTAATCGATTGCGACTATAGCATACTTTGCCTGACCCTTGCCTGTTGGCAAGGGGCCAGGGGCTGGTGATCGAGGTAAGTTGTTCAAGGGATTTCCTTGGCACGCTGGCAAACCTTTGGCAGGAATCGCATTTCCGTGCATGAACTTGTGCATCTTTCTTCATCATGGGCCAATAATATCCTTGACAGATTATTTTGTGAGCAAGCGATTGGCCCCCGGAATGATTGCCACAAATCCCCTCATGTACCTCTCTCAGGACATAATCAACTTCGGTTGCACCCAGGCATTTCAAGTAAGGGAGGGAAAAACCTCTCTTATACAACACACTTTCTATCAAGGTATAATATGGGGCTTTATACCTTAAACGTCGAGCCTCTAGCTTATTTTCAGGCAGAATTCCTTTTGTCAGGTACTTGATTATTGGGTTCATCCAACCAGGCTTGTCATCCACCTGATTAACTACCTGCTCTTTCTTCTTGTAACTCGGTTCCTTGAGTATTTCTAAAGGCACACTTCGTGTGAGCTCCAAGTTTGACGACGAGGCGAGCTTAGCAAGTAAATCTGCACCTGCATTCTCTTCTCTTGGTACCTGAGTGATTTGACATTCCTCAAATTCTTCAAGCAGGTCTTTAACCTTGGCCAAGTACGATATCATGCTGCCTCCCCTTGCTTGGTACTCTGAATTCACCTGCTTGACGACCAGCTGTGAATCACTGTAGAGTCGTAACCTTCTAGCTCCCACTGATCATGCCATTCTCAACCCTGCAATCAAAGCTTCATATTCATATTCATTGTTTGTTTCCTTAAACTCGAGGCGGATGGCGTGCTCAAGTTTAACAAAGTCAGGTCCTGGCGTTGTGAGGATAAATCCAGCTCCGCTACCGTGCTTGCTTAATGATCCGTCTACATGCAAGGTCCAGAATGTAGTTTGGTCTTCATGTCTCATTTCCTCTTTAGCATTCAAGGATTGGTCCTCCACTCCTTCCAACGCAGTGAATTCTGCAATGAAGTCAGCGACCGCCTGAGCCTTTACTGCTGTTCTTGGGGTGTAAGAAATCTCAAATTGTCCAAGCTCTATGGACCATTTAATTAACCTTCCTGATGTTTCTGGCTTTTGAAGCACCTGCCTCAACGGGTAGCTAGTTGGGACAGTAATGGCGTGGGCCTGGAAATAAAGCCTGAGCTTCCTGGCTGAGACCACCAAAGCTAGGGCAAGCTTCTCTATGGTTGGATATCTTGTCTCAACTGGCATCATAGCTTTGCTAACATAGTAAACAGGATACTGGACCGAGGCTTCCTCGCGGATGAGGGCGGAGCTGACTGCTATCTCTGAAACGGCCAGGTACAAGAAAAGTGTCTGATACGGAACCCCAAGATTAAAGAATCCGAAACCCCAAACAGACAAGAAATATTGAACAGTAATTGGAAACAAGAACCCGCCCTGCCAAACCCTTAGATAATTTGTATCTAAAAACGTGGATTAGAAGGCTAGGAAAAGAGAAAAATAATCGCCACAAAGTATTTCTACTTTGATAAGATAATTCAACTCCTAATGCAACAAGAAGAATAAATTGATTCCTCACCTTGCAAGAACACTCCTGGGAGCAATAGGAAAATTAATTCTCTCAATTGATTAAAAACTCAAATCTCTCTTACAAAGGAATTGATCCCCCTTTATATAAGAACTAGGGTTAGATCAAGAATCAATCTAAACCATTAAATATTAAGAAAGTAATCCTAAAGCTGAAAACTAACCCTAAAAAATGAAAAATAGTAAATATTACAAAACTGCCATTATAATGCAAAAATAGCTAAATTACGAAACTGCCATTATAATCTGAAAATAGCTAAATTACGAAAATGCCATTATAAGATGTTTTTTTTAAATGACGCCGTTTCGTCTCCGCAACTCCCAAGCATCATTACCATATTTATTCCTTGCTTGGACATCATGCTTAAATGATCATTAGGCCTCGGAAAAGTGTTCAAGTCATTTGGAAACTTGAATAGATCTTTATCCATAATTCTCTTCACAAATCCAAGCATTCTCTCTTTGATCTTCTTAACTCGAGAATGCATCACTGGTTTACTAGGTAAGATGATGTCATCATCTTTTGCTCCAATGCTAGAATATGACTCTATGATGCCCGCATCAGTGTCTCTCCGAGCACTAGCTTGGACAGTAACGGTGCTGATCCCAGGTACTGCTTGAGCTAAGTAAATGCCTCCTCGCATTCCCTTGTCCACGCAAAACTCTTAGGTCGCTTGAGTATCTTGAAAAAAGGTATGCACTTGTCAGTCGCTTTGGACACAAATAGATTCAGGGTCACTATCCTTCCAGTCAGTCTCTGGACATCCTTAATTTTGGCTGGGGAGCTCATTTCCAAAATGGCCCTGATCTTATTTGGATTAGCTTCAATTCCATTTTGGTTTACCATGAACCCTAGGAACTTCCCAGAATATACTCCGAAGACACATTTTACTGGGTTTAACATCATTTTATGCTTCCTGAGGATGTAGAACATTTGGCCGAGGTCAGTCAGGTGCTCTGAAGTTTTAACACTCTTAACCAACATGTCGTCCACATAAACTTCCATGGTTTCCCTATCTGCTGAGCAAACATTTTGTTAACTAGCCTCTAGTAGGTAGCCCCCGCGTTTTTAAGCCCAAACGGCATCACTTTGTAACAGTAAAGCCCCCTATCCGTTATGAACGAGGTTTTTTCCTGGTCTTGCGGATGCATCTTGATCTGATTGTACCCTGAAAAAGCATCACAGAAGCTATATAATTCATTACCTGTCGTGGAGTCCACCAGCTGATCAATCTGAGGCAGATGGAAGCTATCTTTCGGACATGCCTTGTTGAGGTCCGTGAAATCCACGCAGACCCTCCATTTGCCGTTGAAGAACTATATTAACTAACCAATCCGGATAGAGCACATCCTTTATAAGTCCAACGTCTAGTAATTTCTCCACTTCGGCCTTGATTGCTTCATAGCACTCGGGGTTGAAGCTCCTCCGTTTCTGCCTGACTGGGCGGAAGTCAGGGTCGACATTCAGTTTGTGAACTATGATCTCGGGATCAATACCTGGCATGTCGTCATGGGACCTCGCAAAAACATCTAAATTCTCTCTTAAGAACTTGATCAATGCTTCTCTAAGCTCGCCTGGGAGTAGGCTCCCAATTTTGGTTGTTCTGGCAGGGTCAGCCATGTCCAGTTGCACTTCGATCAGGTCTTCTACCGCTTCTCCTCTTATTGTTTCCTTCCACCTGTCCTCTTTGCTTCCTAACTGAAAGTGAGGCTGGTCTTCCTCCAACACAACTTCCATTTCCCCAGTTGGCTCGAAGCACTACTGCTTCCTGATTGACTCGAGCCTTCCAATTCAAGGGAAAGCTCCTTCCTGGCTTGCTCAGGGCATTCCTGCCCAGAGGTTGTCAGGCAAGTCATGTGGTTGAGTCTTTCATGTTGCGAACTAGGGTTTTCCTGCATGGGGCCTGAGAAGACGGCCAATGATTCTGTGTGAACATCTCGGTTACGCAGGGAGGTCGCGTAACACTTCCTCAATTCATGTTGATCCCCTCGAACGCATCCAGTTCCCCCTCCAGGCGTAGGAAACTTCATCAACAAGTGGTAGGTTGAGGTTGCCGCTTTTAATGCGTTCAAGATGGGTCTTCCAATGATGGCATTATACGCCGAAGGGGTCTTCATTACCAAAAAGTTGGTCATCACTGTGGATCGGTTAGGGGCGCTTCCCACTATAACAGGGAGTTCGACAGACCCATCTGGAAATACCAATTCACCCATGAAACCTGATAGAGGAGTCCTGACTGGCTTAAGTGCCTCTATTTTCAGCCCCATTGCATCATAGGTTGGGGCATACAATATATCCACCGAACTTCCTGTGTCTATCAACATGCGGAACATCATGTGATTGGCCACCTGCACTGCTATCACTATCGCATCATCATGGAGGTGGTGAATGTTCAGGGCTTCTCTATCATCAAAAGTTAACATAAAGGGATCCCCCCATGGTGTTTTAGGTTGTCTGGTTGCTAGGTTCACTTCAAACTGCTCCTGCGTGGCTCAACCATCCCTTGCATGTGCCTTCCTTGCCTTGTTGGAGTTCCCCCCATGCCTGGACCTCCTGCAATGGTCTGCACACTTCCATTAATCTCCCCTGGTCGGACCGGTATTACTGATGTATCATCTTCCCTTATTTGTTCCCGTCTGGGTGGTCCTGCCTGACTAGTGGCCCCTGCCACAAACTGTTGCAGGTGTCCCCTCCGTATAAAGGCTTCTATCTCTTCCTTCAGTTCTTGACATTCATCAGTGTCATGATCATAGTCTCTATGGTACCTGCAATACCTCTTCCTGTTCCGATAACGAAGTGGTGTCTTGATCGGAAGGGGTTTTTTCAGCATGTTGCTTCCCTTAATTTTCATCAGTACCTCCTCAGTCGTCGTGTTGAGCGGTGTGAACCTGCCTGGTCTATCTTTGAGGAATCGAGGTCCCTGATTTCTTTCATCACTGCTTCTTTTACTGTTTACAACTCTGCCCTTCTTATTCCTTCGTGAGTCGTTTCTTCCTTTGCTTTCCTTCCTGGACCTCCTCCATGACTTAATGATCTCTTCCGCCGAAATGTACTTGTGCTCTTCCACCAACATTTCAATGAAAGTCCGAGGAGGGTTCCTTGCTATCGAACGAATGAGATCTTCATCTCTCAGGCCATCTTGCAGGGCCCTGTCATCGTTTCCTCCTTCGACTTGCATCATGGCTTCTGTAAATCTCTAAATGAATGACTTCAGGGACTCTTTCTCCCTTTGAACTATCTAGGAGAGGTGAGTAAGGGGCTTCTTCACTGGTCAAGCCCCTAGGAACTTAGCAGCGAAGGCATCCTCCAGCTGCCTGAAAGAGCCAATAGTCCCCGGCTTCAAATAAGTAAACCATGTTCTAGCTATTCCCCCAAGGGTTAATGCGAAAGTCCTGCACATGATTACATTCTCGGCTCCTTCAAATTCAATCCAAACCTTGTAAGCCTCCAAGTGTTCTCCAGGGTCGGTTCGGCCCTGCTAACGTTCCACCTGAGGAATTTTGAAATTAGGTGGGAGAGCTGTTTGCCTTACCCCCAAGGTAAAAGGTAAAGTGGACTGGAACCCTGCTGTGCAATGAACCTGGGCTCCTGCCTGGACACGGAGGTCTCTTAGATCAGCGTGCCTCTGCGCCTCGACTTCTGCTGCATCCCTTCTAATTTCCTCTTTAAGCAGCTCCCGTTCCTCTACCCTAATGCGAGCTCTTTCCTCATCCGGGTTCCACCGAGTATGTCTTTCAGGTCCTATTTCCCACAGACGGCGCCACTGTTGTTGTCTGATTTTCGGATTTCGTCCCTGACTCCAGCAAGATGAGACAATGGCGTCAGATTGGGGGCCAGTGGTGTCACCAGCGTTCCCACTCTGATGCCTAAGTCAGTTACGAGACTATTCCAGAAAGCCTCCTTCAGGTTTTCCTCAAGTATCCCACTGCGCAGCCTACCTAGAGTTCTGCACCGAAGGGCCCTCCTGAAACCTGTCAAATGTGGTGATGGCAACTGGTCTAGGGTTGTTAGGGAGTGTTTAGGGTTCAAATCACCGAAGGGCCCTTCCCACTCACCTAACCTTACCTTAAGTACCGCATCTCAATGGCTCAAATGCTAGGGTTATGAACCCTCATAAGCTGGGATTATGACATCTGGACTCGGAGAATAAGGCAAGTATTTAAGCCAAGAATCGAAGGTCAAAGGGGCTCACTTACTCTATCGACCAAGACCATGCCGCGCATGGGCTTGTTCTCGGCCCTGCCTGTCGGGACTCGCTTCACTTGCTCGTGACTGGTGGGCCTCATTCATGGTGACCTTTATAGGTGTTAGAGGGCCCTAGGAGGTTCTCTGACCCATATCCTAAAAATCCCCATAACACAAACAATGAAATAATAAAAATAAGGGATAACAACATTTTACCCCCTAAACTACACAACTTTTTTCACTTTTCTCCCTAATACTATAACCCCTCACATTATGTTTTTTCTCAATTTCAATCGTAGAGTTTAGAAATAAATATGATGAAAATTAAACATACACAACTCATATAACTCTATTTAGAAACTATTTTATTCTATTTTATCTTACTATTTTTGACAATGTGCATGACTAATTTTATCAAATTAATTAGGAAAAATTGCATAATTGAACTAAACAAACAGGAAAATAATAATTAAGAGACAATATGAGAGGTTTTATAGTTTAGAAAGCAAAATGAAGTACAGTTGAGGTTACCCCTAAAAATAAAAAGCCATGTGTACTTTTAAGTTCTTGATAGCTTTTTTGCAAGATTAGGAAAATCCAAAAATAAAAAAAGGTACATAGCAGCATAACGAGAGTGATGTAATTAAAAATAATAATAATAATAATATAAAAATAAAAATAAATAAAAATAAAAACCTTACATCTAGCAACCTAACAAAAGTGCACTTAAAGGTGTAGTCTAGTGGTAAGAATCAGCCGAGCTTTCACATCTATAAGTACGGAAGTTGAAGTTCGAATTTTGGTGATCCCATTTAGACTCAGATGTTCCTCTCCACTGCATCCGCACGAGGGAGATAGCGATTTTAACAATATGGAATCTCATCACAGACTTCTATCGGGTTAAAAAGACGCATAAGTCAGTCAACTCGCTAAATACTTCCTAAGCCTATGACCCCGCTACGGATAAATTTTTTTCCTTTAAAAAAAAAAAAAAAAAAAAAACCTAATGAGAGTAATGTAGTTTAAAAATAAAAAATAAAAACCCACACCCAGGGAGCTCTACAAAATTCAAAAATCAGGTGAAAAAATAAATAAATAATAAACAAATAAAACAGAAGCAACTGTCATTGAAGTTTTGTTGTCGTGGTAACTTGTTTTCTGAGCTAAAATTCATAAAAGATAAGAGACAAGGCCAAAGATATGCTGTTACAAGCATAGAAAGAAATATTAACACGCAGTTTGTGGATCAACATTACAAAACTTACACTTGGTACATTGTATACAAATCCAAGATAAAGACGACTTAGCTTTGGTCTCAGCCTATATATAGCTTTGGGTTCTAGAGAGCAAGCCTATTGCGGCAATATTGTATTTCCCTAAAAAAATATATAAAAAAAAGGTAACGTTAGTTTGCAAAAAGAATGACTAGGTGACTATTGGTCCAATTAATGTGGGCTAGGAGGAGGAATGTTGGAGATGATGCTATGTTTTGTACAATCGAACGGTCCGATTACTTGGGTATTTTTTCTTTTCACCTGTAAGCAAAAACAATTGGAATACGTTAGCATGAAAAAAGCAAATAAATTTTCCATTGCTGTGGAGCAAAATAACAAATGAACAAACAAATAAAGTTCCCTATCTATCATAAATGCAGGAAAATTCAGTTTGGCCAGGGTGACATGTAATTAATATACATCCAGAGGCAGAGGCTGTGGCTAACACAATGGGGAGGACAGAAATCAGGTCTGAATTACCTTTGGGATAAAGTTCACAAGAACATTAAAAATTTACGGCCAATTGAAACACTACCAGAGTCATTATCTAGGGTACATGATTAAATCAGATTCCGAAAAAATAAATAAATAAATAAATAAAAAATTGAACTGTTTATTTTGTAAAATCATATGTGAACACGGCTACTAATAATATTGAGTTGGTTTCATGTTGAGAAAGACCTCAAAGGATTGAAATGGACACTTCGATTGGAGTAGCAAATACTGCATCCATATTCCTCTGGTAACTATAAGAAATATTTCTAAACATTTGAGGGATATTCCCTAGTTCGTGTTTTATTGGCATGTGCAATAATGGAGGTTTGACAAACTTCATGTTTCGCCTTCCTAAACTTACATGGTTGGTAAACATTAAATTATGTTTGATTTAGTAGGCATCACCTTGAACAATGCTCAAAATTAATCTAGGAGTAGAACCATACCGGTGACCATGGACCTGGTTCAGGTTGAGATTTGTCTGGCGGTGAATGTTGTACAGCTCCACTTTTCATGGTTAGGATTTCCTGCAGAACACTTTATATAAGATCCCTACCGTACTAAAGCAATTATCTTAATATAAAATAAACCATGAAAACTGAAGACAATATTAGCAAAAAAAAAAAACACGAGAAGAAAAGAACAAGGTCAGTAAAAAATTTTAAATTAGTGAAAACCTTCCACAATACATTAATGAATGAAGTTCGCACAACGCAATTGGCTAAGAAAATGTGTAGTACCTCCCCTGCAATTTCAAATGCTGCTAACCATTCTTCAGAGAATGGAACAGCATTTGACGGAGGTTTTATTAGAAGAGTATCTTGCTTCTTATCATTCCCAGATTTCCTGCAGCATTCAAAGCCAGAGTTAAGCTCCTCTCATACTTTATTGAATAATTAGAAACTATTTAACTATCAAAATAAGAGAATGTGGGAATGCATACAATATAAAAAGGCAGAAAAAATTGAAGTTACATACCGCTTCATCCCTGCATTTTTATCATCTGTGGGAATGGCATTTCCTAACTTAGGTTGCAGTTCACCGTTAAGTCTATGACTGTTAAGAGAGAGAATATTTTCAGCTTCATTAGGAAGGCTTTTATCCCTCAATACACTGACGTTGTTATCACCGAGGATTCTTTCACTTGATGATGTCTCATCCCCAATAACAGATGATCCTAATTCTTCATCCATAGAAGAAAATGACATGGAATTGAACGTCAAAGGATCCCTTGATATTTGGTTATTATTTACTATTGACGATAAATCAAACTCCAGAGAAGTAGCTTGACTGCTGAGCTCATTTTCATGCCTGTGATGTGGCTGTGCATAACACTGCACAGTTTCAACTGATGGCTCAATCGCAATATAATCAGTTACTGTAATTTCCATTTCTAAGGACTCAGCCTCTTTATTCACATCAAGGCAGCCATCTTGCACTACAGATGCTACCTGGATACTGTCATTCCCACGACCATCACATTGTTCAATAGCACTCTCAGACACATTTTCATCTAGGTTATGGCATTCCAATTTATCCAAAATAGATCCATGGTCCAGCATAGCTAGAGGTACCAGACAAGGAGCACCTAAATGTTTTGATTCAGTTTTAGAAGTATCAATTCCATCTAGTTCAGCAGACTCAACACAATGGGTAACATTTTTGTCTGTTGATTCTTCCAAATGCAAGTTATTTGCACTTGTTAAGCAATCATCCAAGTTTGATGCATCATCTGTAGAACCTTGTTCTCCAGTAACTGATGTACTTAAAGACGCTAGATTATTATATTTTTCATTCACATCAGCAACAACCAATTTATGCTGATTATCCATCGAGGTTCTCAGATTACTGTTGCTACTTGCAACAGTAATATTTCCATCTAAAGACTGCCCTCCAGCATCGTCTGCACGTGATTTTGTTCTTACTTCATGAACTGCTCTATTATCATCTTTTTCCTTCTCAGTGAACTGAAGGTGAGAGGAAGCATCTGAATTTTCAATTTCAGCTGAATTTGATTTTTTTCCTATAATAGATGTACTAAAAGACTCTAGATGTTTATATTTTCCATTCACATCAGCAACAACCAACTTATCCTGGTTATCCATTGAGGTTCTCAGATTACTGTTGCTGCTTGCAACAGTAATATTTCCATCTAAAGACTGCCCTCCTGCATCATCTGCATGTGATTTTGTTCTTACTTCATGAACTGCCTTATTATCATCTTTTTCCTTCTCAGTGAACTGAGGGTGAGAGGAAGCATTTGAATTTTCAATTCCAGCTGCACTTGAGTCTTGAACTTTTAAACAGATACCCAAAACCTTTGCACAATTGAAATTCTGAAGCTCTTCTGGACCTTGACTTTTGTTGAACAAATCCTCTTTGCTGGTCTGTAGCATCTGGTTTTTGTTAGATAGACCAACTTCACAATTTTTATCACTCCTCTGTAATTCTATGCCTTCTATTTGAGAAATCGTTTCACTGAAACATGGCTCTGCTAGTTCCATAAGTTGTTGGTCCATATCAACCACTCTATGCAAAATGTTCTCGTTCTTTATTCCTTCATAACTATCGTGGTCATGTTGAACCTTCTTTTCCACTTTCGCCATATCAGTTCCTTGGGAGACTAATTCGATATTTTCAAGTAAAGCAGGGTTAACAGTGGATGGAGCTGAGGATCCAGAGTTTGAGCATGAGACCATATTTACTGCTGTTGCCCCACCATTGACTACTTTTGGTATCTTCCTAGGAACAAGTGGAGGTCTCAACTCATGAATATGATTAGCATGGAGATTCCCCAAATTCGAAACAGCGTACTTAGGAAGATTGCATGGTTGAGAATTCCTATTTAATGGGTTATGCAAAGAGGGAGATTTTGCCTGCAAATATCATTTTCCAAGCATGCAAATAAGGAAAATCAGTCATGAAACTAACAAAATTTCTCCTTTGACCAACCTAAATAAAGAGTCGATGGAATTCATTTTGAATGATCATACCTGACCAAAGAATCCCAGAGATGGAGATGGCATTCGCAAACCTGATGGTTTTGCTATTTGAGGTTGAACATGTTGCATACTAACACCAGTGTAGCAAGCATTTTGGGGGAGAGGAATTACAATTTTTCTAGATCCATCATCAGCTTTTGGTGCATATCGAGCTGAAGGAAGTGGTCGATTGCTGGATCCATCATCAGCTTTTGATGCATATCCAGCAGAAGGAAGTATTGGGTTGGAGGTCACCTCAGGTGACAACTTTAAATTGGTTGACACACGTTTAACTGAGCTGGCCTGCAGAAAGAAAGCAAGTTAGGACAAAGGAAGCATAAGCATCCTACTAAATAAGAAATAATGGAGTATAAAATGCTGGCAATCATTTTCAATCCCAAAAATTTCTACTAGTTTATTTACAAATTCCACCACTTCAATGAGCTTGAGATTCTTACCTCATTTCTTCTACCTTGTCCAAGAGAGGTTTTAGTAGTTAAAGATCTGCCAGCAGGCACAGGTTTTGCATTATTTAGGAAATTGTTTGGGGAGGCCTTTAATCTAGTATTTTTTTGAATATTGATTGCTGTACAAGGATTCAAAAGAATAAAATACATCAAGTCCATCTGAATTATTGTCTACCTTTTTAAAGCAAAATAAAATTAAATTAAATTAAACAGCAAATGCCAAATTAAGAATGATAAACTTGATTGTGAAATTTGAATACACTACAAACATCAGAATATGTCACTTTCACATTAAACATATTAGAAATTAAAAGCAATGATAATAAATTTATAAAAATATAGAAATTCAAATTATTCCTCATTGATACAGCAATTCAAAATCTCCAAATATGATTACCAGTCTGAGCCATCTGATTACGCTTTGATCCACTTCCACCTGATAAAGCACTCTTGGGAATCCTAGATGCAGCACCAGGATCAGGTTTTAGAACTGGTAATTTGGAAACTTGTGGATCTTTTGTTGCTTCTTTTGTTGTGTTTGAATTTGCAGGCCTCTTCAAAGTTCAAATTAAGTCAAGGCCAATTCTTTTATGTTCACATTAATAAAGAAGGAACAATAAAAACTTTCAAACCACCATGCCTGTAATTTTTAAGACTCATTGTAAAGGATATGAAGAAGAGGCCACAGGCCGTGGACAGCCACTGCGCTTTGAGCCACTTCTATTGACATCATGGGCTGATAGCACCTTGCGTCTGACCTGGGAATCATGAACAAAGAAAGTTAAACTTATTTTCATGTCAAAATAGCAAAACATGGAAAGCCTAAACACTCCCGCAATAAAGGAATATAGAACTTCAACTTAAAGAACTAACCACAGGAGACCAATCAAGATTGGGTAATAAACCATCAACAGTGCTCCTCTCTTTACTAGAAGAAATTGCTGGCAATTCCATGAATAAATTTTCTTCAAGTGCCTGCAGATCTGATGAATCATTACTGCAGTTATGTCCTTCTTCCTCAATAACCGACAGCATATCTCCACTAGACTTGCTACAATCCCTACTGATCATAGATAACTCTGCTGAATTTAGAACACCTGGAAAAGAGACAAAGTGTTATGTACTAAAATTAAAAAATTCACCAAATTTGAAAATTAGAATTAGGGGGAAAAGATACCTTCTTCAGTGAAGAAAGCACGGTTCCATGCTAAGCTTTTCCGCAAATTGTACCCTCCACCCTTTTTCTTCCTCTTCATTTGCTGGCGCTCTGCACTGAGTTTCGGTGCTTCTGCTTTGCTTGAATTACTATTCTCTACGTTTATACTATCTATACAGGATGAACAAGTTTTCTCTAGATCCCCATTCACTATATTACCTTCTGCTACAGAAACCATCACTTGGATTAATAGAATTACATTTCCTTCATTTGCATTCAATATTAATTACAGACTCACTCATAAGCAAACACGAAATTACCATAAACAAAACCCCACATTATAATAACGCATAAACAAATAGGGAATACTTATTTTCTACAACAATGACATTTAAATCATTTTAACAAAATCAATATATAATTTTTTTTTAAATTAAAAGAATCCAGGGCATAGAATAAGAGCAAGTTTAAGCGGGAGCAAAATTTAATTCAACCATCCAAATACGCCTAAAAGAGAAACCCAAACCAAGCAAACCAAAAGTAAAACAGAAAACCGCCATTAAAGGTCCTAATAAGCAACAAAATAGTTTAGAATTTCAAGTATGAAACAGAATGAAAAAGAAACCCTAACCAGTTGGCTTGGATCTGGGAATTTGGAGAGGCGAGCACGAAAAATAGTCGCTGTAGCTGGATCGTTGATTGGTTTTAAGGGTGGAAACGTCGTCATTAGGGATCTGTTGCAGCAGGGAATCGTCTTCACCAGATATTTCGATGAGTGAGAGGTCGGACTCCATCTCTCTCTCTCTCTCTCTCTCTCTCTCTCTCTCTCTCTCTCTGTTAATTGTCTGCTTTCTTCTAGAAAGATGGAGTGGAAGTTTTAACGGATGGTTGGTTTGGATCTTCCATTTTTTGGGGTGTGATTATTCGGTTTTGGTGCTCTGCTTTTTCTTCTGCTATTAAATTTTTTGAAAGGATTTGGGACGAGCGGGAAGACAATGACCGAAACAACTATTTGGATTTTCGCGTAATCATCTGGATTTGGAATTTACCAAAAACTCCCTTACGATGATGGATAAATAGTTAAAACGCTTTCCAAACCAATCCGAAAGTAGTGATATCTCAGCCCATTTTGTCAGACTCATAGGTCTGAGTGCATTTTGAAAGGTCAAACGGAACTAGGTCAAGGAAAAAAAAATGTTAAGTACATAGAAAGTAGAGAGGTCAACATATGAAAGAACCATTGCAGAAGATAATGAAAGAATGAAAATTCAAAAATCTGAAAGAACCAACTCCTTATCAAAATTTGTTGGTCTTAAAACAAGAGATACATTGATGATCATACCTTCAAGGAAAAAAAAAACTCATACTTTTTTCAATTAAGATGATTTTATGTTTAACATGTTAAAAAAGAACTAGAAACAAAGAAAAATATCAATTTTTTTTAAAGTTTATCCACAAGTATCGCTAGCATTGCTACGGTCGGTCCTAACTAGAAGAGCTCTCCAAGCAGTTTATTTTCCATTTATATTATACTCGAACATGAGATCTCATGCTTAAGGGATATAAGCATCTTCCACTCAGACAAACACACGTTGATAAAGAAAAATACAATTTATATCCTATGTAGTTCAGTTACATTTCAAAATCAACTTCGTGGTTTAAAATATTTCATAAATATCTCATGTCATTAGCCAATTTCTGTTAAATTTAATTGGACAAAGATAAAATAGTATCTGGACATCTTTAAAAACTTAGAAAGACTAAAATTTATCTTTTTTACACTCTCTTTCACTCTTTGTCTCTCTCTTTCTTCTCTCTATAATCTCCATGTTTTAGTCTCTCTCATCTTTCTAAAACATTTCATATTAATTTTTTTCTTTTTTCTTTTTTGTTTGTCCTTTTCATTAGAAGAAAACAAGTATCATTAATTGGTGCAAATTTGGAGACTATGGTCGACACAACCTTGATATGAGTCTTCCTCATCTGATCCTTCAAAAAGGAATGGCTATCTTGAGGATTCTCATTTTCTTTGGAACAATTATGAAGTGCCCACTAGAAATAGACCATGTGTAAGAAAGTTAAAATTGATCAAAATTCACTCTCATGTCTAAGTGTTTGTTTATATGTTTAAATAAAGCTTTTTTTTAATATATAAGTAGTTTTTTGGATTCTGTCATTGTTGTGGCTAGTATTTAGTCATTTACTTTATACAATTTTTTTTTAGTTGTTACCCCTTTCACATATTGATAACTCTGCTTCTGCAAATGTGGGTCGACAACCTTTTATGTTCTAACAATGCCATCCAAACAACTTGTTTTGTCTTCTAGAATATATCATTTTTTCTTACCAAAACATGAGCCACTTATTCTAAATTCTATCTCCTAAATTATATCTCCTAAATGTGACCTTAATATAGTTAACCAATCTACAGTCGTAGGCTAAGAAAGGGTGATATTTTGCCATTTTGAACTATCCCACCATAAATATTTTCAAGTTTAATTTCATGTATATTAAAAAAAAGGGGGAAAATATTATATAGACCTTTTCTAAAACAAAAGGAGAGAGAGAGAGATGGTATTTAAGACATTTTATAATGTTAGTGAGGAAAGAGAGTGTCAGGTTTCTGAAATTGGCTAACGATAGAGAATATTTATGCAATGTTTTAAACCACGGGTTCTATTTTAAAATAAGAGTAAACCACCAAAGGATATGATATTTTCCCAAAAAAAAAATTGGAGTCTTAATATAAGAGATATATTGATGATCATGCCTTCACAACAACAAAAAAAAACTCATGCCTTTTCTCAATTAGGATGATTTATGTTTAACAAGTTAAGTAGGAACTAGAAACAATGAGATAATTTGCTTGATAGCCTTACAAACTAACTTACAAGCACCTATATTACGGTCACCATTCAGTTCTTAGACTCATTTGAGAAACCCTATCTAAATTATGTATAAGAAAAGAACATCAATTTTGACAAATGTCACTGAAACTCAGAAGCCCAAATCAAACTACAAAGAACTGCAATGTTCCAGTAATCTGATAAGCAAAGGAGATTGCAAATCCTCATAAACTTTTGGCTTTATAGCCACCAATCAAAAAAGAAATACCAAACATCTGAAAACTTAGATGGCCAGCTTCTTCAAAATTCCATACTTCAGGGATTAGAACCCATGAACAATTTGATTTAAGATAGAAAAATAGAGAACAAACAAGGGTAACACTCCAAAGAAGGATTTATAGCCATTACTTTCGAATAATAAGAACTAAGTCACTACTCTACATTAGCACCAAGAGTCCATCTTTCGAAAACCTGCAAGTAAGCAAATCCTCAAAAAAAAAATGAACACGTATAATTAATAAAAACAAAAAAACAAAAAAACTAGAAGATAGAAAATGATAGAGAAAAAAGATGATTGTATGGGTATAATTGTTCATCACCCAGATATCATCAGCCTCACTTATCAGCAATGTCTACTCGGATCATCTGAGTCCATATCTCAGACAACTACTAGAAAGTACGGTCATAGTGGATCTCTTCAAACAGTTTTCATGGTATGACCAAGCCATCTCAAATCAAGGCTTTTACATTAATCTTCTACATATATGAGGTTGTCTTAGCTCAAACAGTCTAAGTCCCTACTTGGCAAATCATATTTCCACATCTTATGTCTGCATAGTAGTGCATATAAATGTAATGCTAGACAAAGAAACTTTAATATCATCATAAAGAAATGTGGTCCAGCCCATTCGGTTGGGAGCCAGTTTCATTATCCTACAATGAAACCATATGCTAGGGGTATATAAGCTCACCATCAACCTCCCTTTGGCTAGTACCACACCAGTGCCCTAAGGATCTTCACATTCTTGCTATTTTGTAGGTCCATATTACTTCTCAAACCAAGTACATGATGAAATATAGTAGTGCAAAATCAAGCATTAACAATTTGACGCGCTAGATTATGGTATTTTCATGTTCTTCAGCATGACTATACTCAAAAGATCTAGATTTTGTTTCAGATTTAATTTTTAGAGTTGTTGTTGTCAACATCAATGACCACCCAAAACCATGATAACATTTAGATCCCTTTTTAGCCTCATACTAATGTGGAATAGATGGTGATACTCTGAATCGAATACAAAGAACTTTAGGTTAAGATCAACAACTTCGTCACAGCAAATATATAAAAATCATGCAATGGCTGAAAATAGTTTTTCCCCTTGTGATCAACATTGTCCCCCCTGAAATAACCACGCATCTCGGCCAATGGTCTTTTTAGGTTTGAGAGGCAACAAAGGCAACATCAAAGGGAACAGAATGAAAGACAACAACGAAGTGGGTAAGGTGATCAAGGATAACAGCAGGTGAAAAATTAAAATCAAGACCAACAGAATTCTAGGTCAATTGTTGTGTGTAGTCAAGCCCATGTTGTGGAAAGGTCTCGTCAAGTTAGAAAACAAAGACTTGGGAAAGAAGACATCTCTAATTATAAGGAGAGGAATCCATGAAGAAACAAAGGCGCGACTAGGGGTCATCTCGTGAAGGCAACTAGTTTAAACTGAGAAGAAGAAATGCACAGAATGAAGACTTGAGAAAACTAATTTTGCAGGAGATGAAAGAGGATAAAAAAGATCATGCCTCAAATGAAAATTAGATTGCTAACTTGATGCAAATAACTTTCAAAAGGTGGATAGCAGAGATAAATCCCTCATCTTCGTTTCGTTTCAACTAGGTTCGACTTGTTTGACAAAACAACCGATCTGGTAGGGCACATGATTAATTACCATGATGCTATGTCTCCGCTCAGACTCCCAAAATAACAAAAAGAAGCGACGATGTGAAATGTCTTTGCAACCAACATGTAAGGAGCGACCTTGACATGGTTAAATAGTTTGAAGACCGAGTCCATAATTCTTTTGATATGGTGATTAAACAACTCACATCCCAGTTCGCCTCTAGCATGAAGCTAAAGGAAAAAGCCAACCACTTTATTCACCGTCATGCAGAGGAAAAGAAAATCTCTAAAAAGTTATGCCAAATAGTTCAACAAGGAAAGGTTTGGAATTATAAACTGCAACTAGTTGTTTATAGTAGAAGCCTTTCAGTAAGGGTCTAATCCGAGAAAAATGTCTTTGCAACCAACATGTAAGGAGCGACCTTGACATGGTTAAATAGTTTGAAGATCGAGTCCATAATTCTTTTGATATGGTGATTAAACAACTCATATCCCAGTTCGCCTCTAGCATGAAGCTAAAGGAAAAAGCCAACCACTTTATTCACCGTCATGCAGAGGAAAAGAAAATCTCTAAGAAGTTATGCCAAATAGTTCAACAAGGAAAGGTTTGGAATTATAAACTGCAACTAGTTGTTTATAGTAAAAGCCTTTCAGTAAGGGTCTAATCTGAGAAAGTCCTCTGCACAACTCTCGGATGAAGAATGTGCCTATAACAAAGATTAAGTCACTATCATGGACAAGTAAATACATCAACCTAGAAGAGGACAAAAGGTATGAAAGAAAAGAAAAGCACATGGACATGAGACGAGAATGCAACTATTGAAAAGCTTTCTGCATAACAAAATAATAAAATAGAATAAATTAGCATGTACTTGCAAGTACTAAAGTGGACAATCATATTTTTTCTTGTTATTTTGTTGTCCGAACCACGACAAAGGTCAAGACATGGAATAACGTCCCGAGTCATCACTATCGAGGCTCATAGGAGAGATCAAGCTGATAATGGGAAAAAAGTTGGATCAGTCTTCTCTTACCCTAAAAAAGCACCATCACGGAAGATGAGGAATATTATAGCATTAAAGACTCGAACATCATCCAGTTCGAGTGTAATATAATCATATGCCTCTTTAGGATAACAAGTCCCCGTCATGGATAATGATCACAATTCATCAGCATCAAGCTAAGAGACTTAGGCACGAAAATGTCTTTTCATATTCGGGAGAATTGACATCATGAAATCATGACACACTCATGGGAAAAAACATCAAAACATCTTCAAAGGAACATATATGCTGAGACAACAAACAAGACTACTCGGCACATTACAACTATGCCTCGAGCAAGCAAAAGGCAGAAAGATAGACGAGTTACCTAGGTTACCATGGTCTTATCAAACTACCATATGTGCCATCACAAGTTCAACTCCAATATCACCAATTCACGACACAACATATGTACTTCCAACTGAAATGTCTGAGACGACGCTGCTGATAAATGGTGAGACACATTCACTCGACAAAAGTCGAAGACACGAGAAAAGCAGCGTCAATTCATCTTGGATCATATCAGCAACTTGTGGCATGCTATTACAACATACTTAAATACTACACAGTTTCATATCGGAAATTTCTTACTTAGAAAGATTTTTTAGATATTCAAAGTCTTAACATCAGCAATTCGACTGAGACGACGAATCATTGACTTGGCGCATAGGCTGCAAGATATCGAAAAGGAGGATGTTATGCGCTGTTGGAACTCTGAACACCTTCGAATCTTTGCGGTTGGGGAATCCAAGCTCCTTCGGAACCATCTTACCAACCTCTGCATTTGATGCATTAGCACACATTTGTATACATTAAATGTTGTCTCATTTTAGAGTATGAGTCTATTTATATCACTTGCATTTATGTATACCTTCCTACCCTTAAACCTAAATGGAAGAACAAATCGGTATGGCATTGTATAGTCTTTCACTAAACTTAAGAAAGCTACAAGCTATATGTTATAAGGTAATACTACCAGTCAGTCTCTTATCGAAATGGCAACAAGCTAGTCTCAGACAACTAATGACTATAAGCTAGCCATCCCAGCTGTAAGATGTTGTCTAGAATGGCTATAAACTGGTTTCAAATGATGACCTGTATGCAATACGGGGCTCTTCTACCCTTTGGTTTTCAACTTAAGAGTTTGGCCTATGAAGGGAATATGATGGATAAATGAATCGAACTCGTTACTTGATCTCGAACTAAAGTACTTCAAAAAGCACAAAGACGTACTTCACTCATCATAAAGCAAAAAGTGACATATCAGTAAAATCAATTCTCAACAACATCTCATATCAACTCTCTACTTGTTGGAGACTATCTTAACATGAGTAGAATGGATCATGAATACTTCGTAATGAAGTACTCTACTAAATGAACTCTTCACTTAGTAGACTAGAGGGTAGGGGAAAGGGGGTTAACTGTATGGGTATAATAGTTTAGCAAAGCTAGGCTCTTTTGTCATGGATTTTGAGAGATCGTGAATGGAGGTCACCAGTCTAATGGATCCTCATCAAGTCGACCCATTCATCAGCAATGTATGCTCGTATCATCCTAGCCCATGTCTCAAACAAGCACTAGAAAGCAATGATGTAGTGGATCTCATAAGACACTTCGCATAATAATTGAGTTATCTCACATCAAAGCTCTTGCTTCAATCATCTACATGTTCGAAGTTATCTTGGCTTAGGCAGTCTAAGTCCATTACTTGGAGGATCATTTTCAAACATCTCACAACTACATGCAGCATATTTAAGGGTCATGGTAGATGAAGAAACTATAATACCCTCATAAGGCCACATGGTCTAACCCATTAGAGTTCGGGGCCAGTTTCTTTATCCTACAAGGAAACCACATGCTAGGAGTGTATAAGCTCATCATCAACCTCTCTTCAGATACACCTTTATGCACACATCACTTCCAAGAACCCTAGCATTCAAAGGTTACCATCTAACTTGGACATCAAAGTGTTTGTGGCTTGTACCACACCAATGCTCCAAATATCTTCACGTTCTTGCTAATTTCTTTCACGCTTACTTAATTATGAGAAAAATGGGTTATAAATAAGAAGGTTACTTCTAGAACAAGTATACATATTATAAAATGGTGTAGAATCACATATTAATAGTTATGATGAGAGATATTGAAATGGATTAGAATAACAAATACCAAGAAAGGTTGCTTGAAATTCTGCCACTACCATCAAATCCTTGAATTATTTTCTTCTGGTTATCTTCTCTGTCTCCATATTCCTTGGTTGGTTTTCTCTTATGGAGCCAAAGCAATTCTACCCAAACCTAAAGGAGATTCCAAGAGCTCTACTCAAATACAATTCACATATTTTCTCACGCTTTGCTTAAATTTTTCAGGTTATTTGCCTATTTGGAAACATATTGTTACTAAGTCAATTTATTTAGAAAGTAAAATTTTCTAACATAAATTAAATGTTGGACTGGCAAATGATGAATTTTAGAACTTCGAATGCGGGATGGTGTTTTAGCAAATCTCAAGATCGTCGATAAAATTGTCCCTTTTGGTTTTGAATATATTTGAGACAATTTTATATTAAAAGGGGTGGTGATCTTTTTAAATGGCCAAAATATTGTCACATTATTTGGTAACTTTAGTGCTATTGTCTTTAGTATTATTGTCTCTACAAAATACTATGAAGGCCACTAAATGTTTTTACCAAATTATGTTTACCAAATGATGTAGCGTTGGTTGACAATGAAAATCGTACACGCATAAATTGTTGCATTTCCACAGTAAGTTTTGGTTGACGTATAGAATTAGCTAGTATGTGCACATTTTCTTTAGTTTCAGCAATCATTTCTCTCATTGATACTGTAATGTTATCTAACCTTGAAACTAATCCATCAAATAGTCTGAATTGCTTCCTATGATTGCTATAGTATGATGCATGACTGACCGACATTAGAGAATTCTCCTCATCATCTCCAATGTTAGTTGGTTGAGGTGCATTCTCATCATTATTACTAGGATCTTACATCATATCAGCTGGAGTTTCAGCTGCTTTTCCAGTTTGACAATCCAATCCATAAAAAATTTTCAATCTCTCATGCATAAGAAAGATTTATCATTCCATATGTCAGCATCTTTGTTTATCTACGAAAAAAATATATATATACACTATAACAAAATTAAAACATAAAATACAACAAAATAAACATGTGTTCTAGTTCTAACATGCACATAGGCCTCCCAAGCATCATTGTTGTCTACTTCAATATACTTTTTTGTGTCATTCCATCCAACCTTACTCTTGTTCAACATAACAAAGATTATGGAATAATATGTTTTCAACTTTTTCAATTTAGATTCAATATGTGGATTGGCTCTCAAATCACATCCTAGTCACAATTTTGCTAAAGCTTTCTCAATCACACTAAGCGTAACAGGTTTGAAGGTACTATTTTCAAATCGGTACCCCATTGGCCATAACATCATAAAAGACATTCAACAGTGCATCATCCTCATCCTCACTGCATACACACCTATTACCTTTTTCAGATCGGTCATTGACGTGACTATTACCTCCAATATTCGTTCTTAAAACCAAGCTCATAATAATGCATATAAATAAAGATTGAAAAATGTTATTTAAATATGTTTTCCAAATGAAATTAACAATGAAATTAATTATTCAAGTAAACAATACAAATAAAGTTGAAAGTGTAAACAAATGACATAGTTCAATTTCATGAAAAGTACAATAAAACATGCATAGACAATCTAGTCTCTAATCACTCCTATTTTTCCTCTACTTATTAAACATTTGTGTAGACAATCTAGTCTCTAATCACTCCTATTTTAGCTAAATTGTTCCTCCACTCATTCCATTCATTTGAAGCCTCAATAGATCTTATGGAGTTATGGTAAACTATCGATTCAACACCTTGCATTTCATTTGCCTCAATCTCAATTAGATCATTTGAAATATATATTCTAATAAGAGTATGTAAAAGAAACCATACAGTGATTATTCTCCATTGTCTTCTGATTAGATAAAAAGACATGAAGTAATCCAAAGCACCTCTCAATTAAATTTCTTGTTGATGCATGCTTCATATTAAAGTATTCATTTCGGTTTCGTGGTGCAGAGCCTAATCTCTACTCTAAAAGGTGATAATGTACTCCCCTAAATGGTGCAATAAATCATTCACTATTTGTGTATCTGACATCCACAAGATAGTAGCAGTCTTAAAAAAAAAAGGTAAACAATAAATTAAAAGATTATTCTATAAAATGTTACTAATATTGTTAGTCTATACACACTATTTGGCCTTACCAGTGGGGACTCTTAACATGTTTAGTCTATTAATTGCATCTCTAAAGACTCTCTATATTTCTCATGCTCACTAACAACCAAGGATGAAAATATCAGTATCGACGAAAATATCGAAGGTCAAAAATATGGAAATATCGGTGGAAATATCGACAAAATATCAATATCGATAAAAATTCAAAAGAAATAGCGGAAAAGTTAAAAGAAAACATGTAATTTTTAATGAAACTTTAGGATATACTTGTTTATTAAATACTTTATCAATTTAACTATAAAAATTTTAAAAAAAAAAACATTGAGTAGAAATCATATTTGTCATAATCAAGTGACCTATAGCACTCGCTGACAGTAATAAAAATATTATTATTAAGTGATAACTTATTTATTAATTAAAATAATAATACAAATGCATAATTTTTTAAATAAATTCACATGTGTTTTACTTTAAACCATATTCACATGTTATCCCTTGTATCTGCACTCCTCGCATATGTTTATATTCAAATAATATTCATCAAAAAAATATTTAANGTTTCTTTTTGTTTTTTACTATTTTTTTTCTTTATTTTAGTATTAATTTTAGTTTTTTTTATGTAGATTTTGTTGACATTTGGAATTTCACTGTTAAAATACAAAATTATAAGTTATATCTTATATATCATGTTGTTGAATTTTTTTTAAAAGTTCATTGGGAGTGTGAAGTGAGTCATAATCAAGTAAGTAAATAACAAGTTGAAAGCTTGTGCCAAATAGATGAAAAATAATCTTCTTCTTTTTTTCCTTTCAAATTATAATTATTCTTCTTTTGTTTTCAAAATATAATAATTGTTTTACATTAATTTTATTTTTTTAATTGTTTCATCATTACTTTCAAATTTCAATTAACTTAAAAGTACAACATTAGAGAAAATATATCATCAACAAATAATTATAATATGAAAAAAGCTATAATATTTTTAAAATTTCATAAAAGAAATTAATAGATATTTTTAAAATTTCCACTAATATTTCAGAATTTCCACGGATATTTCAGAAATTTCCATAGAAATTATAAATTTTTTAACCAAATTATGAAGCAATTGACATGAAAATTTTGATGGAAATTTCACCCATTTTTTTTAACCTAAATTTTTTATCCACATTTATAAAAAAACCAAAATTTTGCTGAAAATTTCGATTTTTTTAACCTTGCTAACAACTTCATTCAAATCTCTAAATAATAGCCAATGGAGATTTTGACTAGCCATTCTTGATCGCAAATCCTCCCTGAGAATCCTTTTTTCACTTTGATAAGGGGTCCCATGGTAAGCATATAATCTCTATAGTTTTTTCCCATGCTCATATGAGATGACCCCATTGATGACCCGCTTAGTATTCCACGTACACTCAAAATGAAATTCATCAACCCACATCAAAGCTAGACCCCCTGAAGTTCCTTTAGCATCAACAATCATTGTATTGAAATATCCCAGTTTTCAGCTGATTCTTTCCATTTTGGCTTTACCAAATTTTGTTTTCATCAAAAATAAAACTCGAGGTCAATTTTTCTTGGCTAAACCGAGAAGAAAGTTTAGAGCATCTCTGTTACCAATACCTCTGCAATTCCATGAGAGGAAGGTAATGGAAACAAAGGGGACAAGTTTAGGCCTGTCTCATCGGCCTAGTGAAAACCCTGATTAGGCCTAGAGCTCTGTCCTTGTTTCCTTCGAGGGAAGCTAGCTTTTTGAGTTCCTTTAGAGTTTGATTTTCTTGCCTTTTTTTCCAATATCGGCTCCTACCACTCGATCCTCTCTCCATGTTGAAAAACCCTGGTTGGAAGGAGATTGGTGTTGACTCACCTTTCTTGAAAGAGTCCACATTGGAGCTCAAAGCTACTGGTTTGTATCTCTCAATTTCTGAGAAAAGATTTTTAGGGGAGAGACCTTCATTAAATAGGAGTGGCCATTTTGGAGAGACCCCCCAATGGAACACACATCCCTTTTGATAGAAGTTAGATTTTTAATGATGGGCTTCCCTATCTTGGTGCTTGAGGCTCTGCTGATGAATGAATGGTCCAATCCAATTAGGCCCAAGATTTCTGAGCTGACTCCTTCTGTATTCTCCCTTTGTAGGGATTTATGATTTGCAAAATTATGGACTACTTCTGAGGCCCACTTGCCTAGCACTTGTGGGTCAAAGTTGGAAAGTCTAACCTGATGGAGTAAAGAGGCTTGTAGGTCTTCCTTCTTATCCAATATGTGCCCATTCAATGTAACAAATAATGTGTCTAGCTCTGGGCACATGCCTCTAGCTGCCTCAAATTCTGCAGTTGGGTTAGCTTTATCAGAGCTTTCTGCAATTTGACTGAGTTTTACACCAGAATAGCAAAGTCCATCTTGAAAAGCAATAGCATTCTAAATTTCATTTCCTTTCACAGCTAAGACATTCTGGCCATATTCTTCCTTCGCTGGATTGATGAAGAGAAGGTTTCCTAGAAGTTTAGATTTAACCATGGTCCATACATCTCTCGAATTCTGTTAATGGACGTGACTATCGCCAGAGAGGAAAGAGAGCACCTTTTTATGTGTCGTGATTAAGCATACCACATATATAGCAAAAGTTTGATAATCTTTCATATTTAAATTGTATCCATACCTTATCACCTTTTATTTTTTCAAGAAAAAGCTTGCCGGAATCAGATTTTCAATGTTGACGTCCACTATGAATTTCAAATATCTTTGTGCTACAATGCATTTTCTATTTAGTGAGAAGCTATGTATTTTTCCAATTTTGCTTCCCATCAATCTAACTGTACCTACATGCATGTACACTGGAGGGAAACTGTGTATTTGTACTATGAAAGTAGTAGTTTTAAACCAAGTGTATAGATATACTTTATTCCCAGTATTTGAGAATTAGATGAACTCCGTTCATCGACCGGGGTCTGCCTTGGTAAATATAGTCTTTGTCTTTTTTTGATCCAAAGAGGAATTTGAAGACATTTTCCTCAAGGTTTTCGATATGGACTTTATTTTCCAATCTTCATGCTTTTGCGATAATTCTAGAGACTGTGAACTAGCTGTGAGCAGCTTCCCCAAAAGAACTTGATCGGGATTCGAATTTAAAGAGCTAGGAGGTGGTTGGATGCTTAAAGAGCGGAGAGAGTCTTGGAGATCAAACACCTTTTTGTGAATGCCTTCCATGGAATTAGATCTGAGCCCAAGTTGATAGTTTTGAGGGGGACAGCTAATGATGGCAGATTAGAGGTTTAGAGTCTTTATCGCCATGGGGGAAGAAAGCAAAATAATAAAACCCAAGCTAAAGCACTGTTAAACTTCTATATGTAGCATGATGGAAGAGTAAATCGTGATATAGTTTAGAGACTTCAGTAATATTAACTCTATTTTTAATAATAAAATTTCTCATATAGGGCATGGTTATGATTAGGGGTGGGCAAAACCGAACCAAACTATTCAAACTGAACCAAACCGTTGCTTTTGGTTTGGTTTGGTTTGGTTTGTAGAATATAATGGTTTGGTTTGGTTTACTATGTTAAAAAACTGCCATTAATGGTTTGGTTTGCGGTTTGGATAATTTTTGGACTAGACCAAACAACAAACCGCACTTAATATTATATACATTTATAATATTTTTTTTATTAATATATATAACTAATATATATTTTTAATTTTTAGTTTGGATTGTAAAACTTTGTTTTAATTTAGATTTTGAATTGTAATATTTTTAATTTGAATTTAATATTGTAGTATTAAAATTAGTTTAAATTTTGAACTACAAAATTAAATTTTAGTTTTGTAGTTATTTTGGACTGTAAAATTAAATGTCGCAGTCTAAACCGTTAAACCAAACCGGACCAAACCGTTTATGAATGGTTTGGTTTGAATGGTCCTAATGGTTTGATTTAGTTTGTTAAGCTAAATCGCCATCTATGATTTGGTCTGAATTTTTATAAAAAATCAGACCAAACCAGACCGCGCCCACTCCTAATTATGATCTAGTACGCCTGCGTACTAAACGTAGTATATTGCTAGTCAAGTGTTGAAATTATAAAGTGGGATAAATGCACTTTAGTATCCTGTAGTTTGCTAAACTGTCACATTAGGCCTTCAAGTTTCAAATGTATCACATTAAGCCTCAAATTTATATTTTATGCCATATTAGGCCTTTAAGATTCAAGTGTATCACATTAAGCTTTCAATTTACATTTTATGTCACATTAGGCCTTCAAATTTCAAATGTATTACATTAAGCTTCTAATTTACATTTTTTTGCCAACTTTCAATAATATAAATAAAAAATTATCTAATTTTCTTTTCATCTAAAACTTTTTATTTTATCATAAATTAATAAAAAAAAAATTATCATGAATTTTTTTATCCTATATATTTTTCATCATGATATTTTTTTATCTTAAATTGCTAAAAAAATTATCATGAAAATTTATTTAATCTTATATTTTTTCATCATGAATTTTTTTTTAGTTTAGGATGAATAATTTTTTTGGAGGAATAAAAAATAATTTTTTACAAAGTAGAAATTATTAAATGATAAAATTAATTGTAGTACTTTTTATTTAAAAATAAATAAATTCTAGAAGGTTTAAAAGTATATTAATTATTTATTATGGTATAAAATATAAATTGAAAGATTAATGTAATACACTTCAAATTTGAAGGCCTAATGTGACATAAAATATAAAATGTAAATTGAAGGCTTAATGTGAGACACTTGAATCTTGAAGGCTTAATGTGACATAAAATGTAAATTTGAGACTTAATGTGATATATTTAAAACTTAAAAGTCTAATGTGAAAGTTTAGCAAACTATAAAGTACTAAAGTACATTTATCTCTTATAAAATTGAACGTGGGTCCCAAACGGTAGAATTACGGTGTGTAAACTAGGACCATAGCTTAACCTCCAAGAATCTTATAAATTCTTCCTTTGCGGTAGGCCTGGCAACGTGTCGTGTTGAACCGTGTTCGTGTCGTGTCGTGTCAAATTTTGTTCACCCAAACCCAACCCATTAAGTTTTCGTGTTGAACCGTGTTCGTGTCGTATCGTTTCGTGTTTTATTCGTGTTTACTAGACATGTACATGAGTGTTTTATTTTTTTTATTTAAATTAATATATATTGTCAAATGATAAATTATTATCAATTTATGTCTATTAAGCCTAAATACATATTCAAATGATATGTTAAACATTTAAAAAAATATATATTAACATACTAAAATTCAACATAAATAATAATCGTGAATTTAAAATATATAAATATTACGAATTAAAGTTATATTAAATATATATCGTGACTAAAAAATAAAATATGCATTTCAATTATAAATTTAAAAATATTCAAAATATTATAAAACAAACTAAAATTAATTTTAAAATATTCAAAATATTATAAACCAAACTGAAATTGTACATCCAATATAAGTAATAAAAATGATAGAATCTAAAACAAAATATTAATATATAAATAGAGATAAAAATTGTCATTTTCCAATGAAATAAAATATAAATTTTATAATTTTTTAAAACTAAAAAAAAGTAATATAAAAAGTTAACTATAATGAAATAATAAAATTAATATTTTTTTTTATCGTGACCAATTATGTTAACGTGTTTCAACCTGTTTTTTTATCGTGTGACACTGATATCAACCCAATTCGATATCATAGACCCAAATCTGTAAATTATTTCGCGTCGTCTAACATTTTACTGGATCTACTTTGCGGTCTTTTTATTTATTTTTATTTTTCTTATGTACGATTCCAATTTCATCATGCTTAAAAAATGATGCGAATTCCCCGATTCTAATGGCAGTTGCCATTGAAAAACAATTATTATTAAAAAAATGAAAACAACAACAACATCAAACTGACTGAAACACATAGTTGCCAAATAACGCACCGAACTCACTCGCCAGACAACGCAGAGAGTTTCAGATCTGAGGAAATAACTTTCAGATCTGAAAAGGCCAACTGAAAATTATTTCTTTTTTTCTGTTTGGTTGCCCAGAAAATGGAAGACTTCATAGACAACTTGCCACCCATGGATCTGATGCGCTCTGAGAAGATGACCTTTGTGCAGCTCATTATTCCAGTCGAATCCGCACACCGTGCCATCTCTTACCTCGGCGAACTCGGTCTCTTCCAATTTCGAGACGTAAGTTCCGACTCGGTCTCCATCACTAATCTTTGTTTGGCATTAGTTTATTTATTTATTTTTAGTTACATAAATAAATCGCTTTGCGGAGACTTGGAGATAGGAATTTGGTTTGAAACTCAATCGCTTTGCGGTTTCGTAATTGTATGAATTTCCACATTGCTTCATCTTATTCATGAGAGAGTTGTTCATTCAAAAAGTAAATAAATAATTGTACAGAGTCAATAAGTGAGAAATTTAGTTCTAAATTATGTTTATAAATTTCAATATTAAATATGAAATTTATCTTTGTGCCTTGTTGGAAGTCGATATTTTTTGTTGAATTGGAGGCCTTGGTCGTCATTTTGTGCATTTACAGAACTTTGTATCCAAGGTTATATTTTCCTTGGGAACCTATATGCATATGCCTGCTTATATTTACATATATATATGTGTGTGTGTGTGTGTGTGTATTTGTTACGGAAAATATCATTGACCAACCTTTTGGTTAGGAATAATCACAGAAAACTACTAGCGGTCCAGGTGGGTGTTCATCATTTATCTCCTCCATTTAAGCATAACTTGATCTAATGATATATTTAGACTGGATCATCTTAATAATAAAGGACTTAAGTAATAAATTTTGGTGGTTTCCTATAATTATACACATCTCAGGAAAGGTCGATGGAATTTTCCATTACTTGTTGTAATGTAGTTATTCTGGTATAACTTCTTAGAGAGGAAGTATTATTAAGGGTTTCAAAAAGGTCTCGGGGGCTTATTTTTCATGAAATTTCCCAAAGGTGTGTCCTAGCCTTTTTTGAGTAAAAGGAGATAATCTAAAAGTTAGGTATTAAGTCATAGGTATGGAGACATATCACTAGCTCCTTGAGTATACTATATCTCAGTCCTTGTGTAAGGAAAATGGTTGGACATGTTTTCTAACAAGATCCAAGTTAGCTTGCTCTACTTGGAAATTACATTAGTTGTGTCTAAATTTGATTAAGGATTTAAATTTTAAGTTATTTATTGAATTTTAGTTGAATGCATTGTTTCATGTAAGATAAGATTGCTAACTTTTTATTACTGTCCCAAAATTGTGCTTTCTTGGTCACGTGAATTACCAAATGCTCAGAAACATATATGACCTTTTGGCTGACTATGTTGCTCAAACTCGGGTCTTAGTGTCGGGTGTGGGTACGTGTCCAAGTGTTGGATCTGTGTATTTTTTTTTTTAAATATTTTCAACATATTTGGAGTATCCAACAGCCATACCCTTGTCAGTGTCGAAGTATCCGAGTGAAGAGTCTGAGTAACATAGTTGCCTGCCTGAATTGCATTGAATTTTATGTTGAGGAATCTCCTCTTTAAGTACAGCCTACTTGGGTTACAAAGTGCATTGCTATTGCCTGTGCCAAGGCTTTCATATCCTGAGTCATCATGTGTTGATTGGATTTATGGAAGTATCTTAATTTGATGCAGCCTACTTTTTTATGATGTTTTATACTGTCTGTCTATAAGGTAATGTCAACTTCCAATTTTAATATAGAATTTGTGACTGGAAACTAGCCCACTAGAAATATAGTTTTCTTTATGGATCACTAACTTGAGGTCATAATATATTCGTACAACTTATAGTAATGGTTAAAAGTTGATATTTATCTATCATACATATCAATTTTTCTTTATGGCTTTTGGTGAATATGTATCTTAACTTATGCCACATTTAAGTAATATTGAAAAGCACTTTACATTTATTATGTGTATTTTTTATTATTATTATTTTTTCTATGGGTTATTTCTCATATGTAAATTATTAGAGTAGTTTTTGGGTCTTTTAGATCATTTATGTGAGCGCTTACAGGGAATTTGCCATATACTCTTTTTTACTTGCAATCTTTATACTCATGGTCATTTTAAATCTTTTGACAGTTAAATGCTGACAAAAGCCCTTTCCAACGAACTTTTGTTAATCAGGTATGTTTCTGGATCTGATTACCAGTATTACTGGAGTTTGAACACTCCGTGCTTCCACTTCTACTTTAGTTTTGCCCTTGTATCATTACACATGGCGTTTGTTGTTTCAGGTTTACAATTTCTAGTGTATTATCTCTGACATGTCTGCCAATTCAACATGCATTATTTTTTTGTTATTAAAGAAGTGACCAAAAAGAAATAAGTGATTTATTACTATATTGTTTAGCATCAAAACTTGATTTTATAGGTTTCCCCCCTTCTTTTTTATGATTTCCAGAAAATAAAAGCCATTGGTGTTAAAAGAGTTTTACTAAAGTCTTCAGTTTTAGGATTGTTGTGAATTAAACCTTGCATTGCATTTTCTGGGAAGTCCTTAATTGTATCTGCTATTAGGAATCTAGGATTCCGTAATTGAGAATGATGTATATTGCAGCAACCAATTATTCTTTATCTTTTTGTTTTTATCTCTATGAGGTTTTTCACAGGTGAAGCGATGCGCAGAGATGTCAAGAAAGCTACGATTTTTCAAAGATCAAATAAGAAAAACTAGTCTTATTTCTACCATCCATCCTGTTCTAGAACCTGAGATCGAGTTGGAGGAACTGGAGGTATTATTCTATATTTCTTGCTTCCTTTTTGGTCATTTTTTTTTTTCTTATAAGAGTTTATTTTGCTTCCCTCCCTTTTCGGCTTGGTATTTGATTTTTTGGTGCCAGCATAAACATGTAGCTGAAATCTATGACTGAAAACAAACTGAGCAACTGTGAATTGTTATCTCATGAAGGGAGTATAAATTATGGATGTTTCATGTGGGGAATATTTTCTTCTGAAATAACGGTGTGTATTTTAAATTTTAAATATTTTATTTTTTATTTTCCAGAATCAACTTGCTGAGTATGAACATGAGCTAATTGAAATGAACTCTAATAGCGAGAAACTTCAACAGTCATACAATGAGCTCTTGGAGTTCAAGATGGTACTTCAAAAGGTAATTGACTTTTTTCTCTTCTGTCCAGTTTGAGTGATGTAACACCGTTTCCCATCTGCTGTTTTCTTAATATGTTTTTTACCAGAGGTCTCATATATACGTCCTTTAGCATTAGTGCATGTCAACTGAAACCGAACATGTGAACTAGATTCTATCCTACTTCATTTTTTTCTTTTTTGGTTGCCTAGCAGCATGGAGGCCACTGCCAGATCCAATATTGGGCAACGGGGGTCCCCATGCTTGTTTTCTTTGTTCTGTTACATGACATAGGATTTAAATTTTTCTAAATAATATTTATCACTGTGGCCTCATATCTACATCCTTTTGCATTAGTGCATGTCAACTGAAACCTAACATGTGAACTAGGTTCTCTCGTACTTCATTTTTTTTGTTGCCTAGCAGCATGGAGGCCACTGGCAGATCCAATGTTGGGGCACTGACCCCCATGCTTGTTTTCTTTGTTCTGTTACATGATATAGGGTTTAATTTTGCAAAAGAATATTTATATTACTGGCCTCAATTAAAATGACTTTAACTTATTTTGTTTAAAGAAAAGATATTTATCTTCCACATATGGACTTTTATCTGTTCATATTTTGATTTGATTGGCTCTCATCACCTAATTTTTTAATTTTTCTTTTATGTTTGTTAAATATATTTTCTTTAACTGTCATGTCTAACTTTTAACTATCATATCTATACTTTGAGAATTTGATTGTCTTTTAATAGAAAAAAGATGTATAATAATACCAAGTATGATTTGAATCTTTACTGGAAGAAACTATAGATTCATGACAAAAGCTTAATTTATACACACTAGGTCTTAAGTTTTTTTCTTTTTGTGAAATCAAGTTTTATGATTTAAAATTCAACTTCTCCAATTTTATTTAATTTTGTTAGTTGCCCCAACTAATTCCAAATTCTGGCTCTGCCTTGATGGAGGCCCTGATCCTTTGATTAAATCAGACTTGGTTGAGTTGAGAATTATACTGCTCGGTTATGGCGTTGCATTTAACCCATAGTTGTCAGTTTAGGTGGTACTGTTGCGGGATGGAATTTTTAGTCATTGGTGCTAACTTTCAAGACAAATAACCATGCAACTTATTACATTAATTTGTATGGGAAAGCTTTCTGTTTTCTTTATTGTATATATATATATATATATTTCATTTTTATCCTACTGCTTTCCTGTGACTCTTCCCATTCATCAAATTGAGCCTTTTCTTTTGAGAGGGGAATTAACCTTGCTCTATTCATACATATATCTTTTTGTGGATAATATCAGGCAGGTGGATTTCTTGTATCAAGTAATAACCATGCAGTTTCAGAGGACAGAGAATTAGATGAGAATGTCTACTCAAATGATGGCTATGTTGAGACAGCATCATTGCTGGAACAGGTAGTCATTGTTGCTTATTAACCTCAGATTTTTTATTTTATTTTTTGTTACGTATCTGTTTAAAAGTTCAATATTTTTAATAAATTGTTTATTTTGCAGGAGATGAGACCTGGAGGTCCAGACCAATCTGGCTTGAGATTTATTAGTGGTATTATTTGTCAATCCAAAGTTCTTAGATTTGAGAGGATGCTTTTTCGTGCTACAAGGGGCAACATGCTTTTCAACCAGGCACCAGCTGATGAACAGATTATGGATCCTTTATCTACTGAAATGGTTCTTATGTCTCCTTGTATCAATTTATTTTGATATATATGTTCCTTTTTAATATTCTGGCATGCAAAATTTAAATTCCTTGCATGGCCATTTACTATTTCTGAACCATGCCTTATGTACTTCACCTTTTTAAGAAAAGCAGCATTTTCTCATTCCTTTGAGTTACTTTTCAGGTAGAGAAAACAGTATTTGTAGTTTTTTTCTCTGGGGAGCAGGCAAAAACAAAGATTCTGAAAATTTGTGAAGCATTTGGTGCAAATTGCTATCCTGTGCCTGAGGATATAACTAAGCAGAGGCAATTAACGAGAGAAGTAAGTAGGCAGTTCAAGTGATTGTTTGTTTGTCTTTCCTTAAAATTGAAAGAAATTCCAAGCTTAAAATGACATTATCTTTTCTTTCCTTGACTATATTCATGCCCTTAATGAATAAACTCAACTATGACTTATTTCTACTATCCATGTTTTGTTTTTCTTGTCTGAACAATAAATACCTTGTTGTGGCCTAAGAGTTAATCATATGTGCTGTTAATGGTTCAAGGGAAACTGTGTCATTTTCTGAATGTTCACTCACTGTTTTTTTGATAGGTTTCGTCACGCCTTGCTGAACTGGAATCAACTTTAGATGCAGGGATGCGGCACCGAAATAAGGCCCTTTCTTCTGTAGGTTTCCACCTATCAAAATGGATGAGCATGGTAAGATAGATGGCTATTATGTCTTGTTGTTTGTTGTTTGCATTTTCTTGAGCAACAAACGCAAACAATGAGTATTGAAATAAAATTTGATTATAACACGTGAATGATTTGGGTTTAACATGATGTGATATTCATGTCATGCTCCTATCCTTCCCAGGTTAGAAGGGAAAAAGCTGTGTATGATACATTAAATATGCTAAATTTTGATGTGACCAAAAAATGTCTTGTTGGAGAGGGATGGTGTCCAATTTTTGCAAAAACTCAGGTGAAACTGTTTTATTTTCTTCCTTTTCGTTTTTTGTATTGCTTTGTAATTACTTTAATTCCTTTTGATCTTTTTAGGATGTTTGCTGAGTAACATTATATTTGACAAAGTGTGATTGATGCAGATTCAGGAGGCACTGCAACGTGCAACATTTGATAGCAATTCACAAGTTGGGATAATATTCCATGTGATGGATGCTGTAGAATCACCTCCCACACATTTTAGAACCAACTGTTTCACAAATGCTTATCAAGAAATTGTTGATGCATATGGGTGAGTCAAAATATGCTGCTAACATTCATGTCAGGCACTTTTTTGTCCTTTCATTTAACTTGGGCAATTCAAAGAAGACCACCATATTGCATTTAGCATTTCAAATTAGTAAGTAGGTGAGGATCTCTTATTGTGGGGAATTATTGTGGATAACTATCAGATTATGATTCATTAGTATCAGACACTTAAAATTCTGAGTTTAATAATTATAAAATTATTAAAGTTATGGAAGGAAGTGGGTTTTAAAATGTGAACTATATATGTTAAGCAACTGCAACTAATAATTTGGAGTTAAAAAGAAAAAAGAACAGAGTGAATATTCTGAATTGATGATGAGGCAAAAATCGAAAGGTCAGAACTGTTTGAAATATCAAAATAACTGTCTGACTACCTAAGTAAACTAATGGCTATGTTTAAATTGTGGTTCTTTAGGAAATATAATAAATGTGAGTGATGACAAGCAAATTAATCTACGTGACCTTCATAACAGTGTAGTACCAATTATTTTATTGAAATGTGACAAAAAAAAAAAAAAAAAGATAGATGACTAAATATCCTCTTCCTGCCCCCCCAACTGCTTTCATGATTTAAGAAGGCATTGTTTACCATATTAAGTCATTAGCATATTATTATTCCTTATTTTACATTTTTTTCCTCTCTTAAACAGCAAATATATGCTAACATATAAAAATTGGGTAATGATTGATTGGTTTGATATCACTAATTTTGGTAGCCTTGGTTGCATTAACATCTCATGGAAAAGTAAATATGGTAGGTAAATTCACGGGGGAAAAAAAAAAAAAAACCCTTTGTGGCATGAATTCATTGAAATTAAATTGGCATTTAGATTAAGCTGGTTTTCTTTTGGTCAACAACTAAGCTGTTCATGCAATTGGGAGTCTAATTAAGGAATTTGTTGGGCAGTGTTGCAAGATATCAAGAAGCAAATCCTGCAGTGTATACGGTGATTACATTTCCATTTCTTTTTGCGGTGATGTTTGGGGACTGGGGTCATGGAATATGCTTGTTGCTGGGAGCATTAGTTCTTATAGCTCGTGAAAGTAAGCTCAGTGGACAGGTGGGTCCTTACCAAATGGTTATGTAAAAGTTTAAATAGAAAATTTTCTATCTGAATGAACTGTATGACCAATTTAATTTATGAATCGTGTTCCTTCATTGAAATAAACGCATTAAATTTGCAGCAGATTGGGTTGCATTAATTTCCTTTACTTTTGGGGTACGAAAAATACATTAATTTTAAATGTGTTTGATAAAATGCATCTATTGCATCTATGAGAAAGAAAAATAAAAAGGAGAGAGAGTATGCTTTTCTTTAGCGAAGTTCTTTCTTTGTTTCTGACAGAAACTTGGGAGCTTTATGGAGATGCTGTTTGGTGGTCGCTATGTACTTCTTTTGATGTCGCTGTTTTCAATTTACTGTGGCTTGATTTACAATGAATTTTTCTCAGTTCCGTATCATATATTTGGTGAATCTGCTTACAAATGCAGAGATTCTACTTGCCAGTATGCTTTCTCTCTCTTGTAAATCAATAAAGCAAGGTTTATTTTAAGTCAATTAAATTCTCCTATTCAACCATATATTTATCTGATGCAACTTTGTCTATCAATGTTTTCTAGTCAGGACTTTAGTTGAAATGTGATTTAATAATCTTTTATTGATTTGCTTTATAATAATTTTGCTTCAAATCTTGGATATATCTTTACTTGTTTGCAACAAAATTGTTATTGTTATTTCTTGGGAATCTTTTTCAGTACCTTATTTTACTTTTGTGGGGAAAAAAAAAATTCATTTATATGTATGTGTTTTTCTTTTATGATGTCTGAGTACATGACTTAGCAAATTTGTTTTTGAAGAGAATTTTCAATTTATAATTGTATAATTTTTTATCATTGTTTTTCCCCCTTGAGCAGTGATGCACTCACTGCTGGCTTAGTCAAATATCAAGATACATACCCATTTGGCGTGGACCCTAGTTGGCGTGGAAGCCGTTCAGAACTTCCATTTTTAAACTCTCTCAAAATGAAGATGTCTATTTTGCTGGGTGTCGTCCAAATGAACTTGGGAATCATTTTAAGTTACTTAAATTCACATTTTTTCCGCAGCTCAATTGATATATGGTGTGTGTCTTCTTCATACCTTTTCCAATTTTCCTCCCTCCCTTCCTTATTGTTCTTTTTCCTCTACTCTCTAAGGTAAGTACAAGAGGTTTGACTTTTTTGCCTCCCCTTGGTAGGTTTCAGTTTGTGCCACAGATGATCTTTCTTAACAGTCTTTTTGGGTATCTTGCACTTCTTATTGTCATCAAGTGGTGCACTGGATCTCAGGCAGACCTCTACCACGTAATGATTTACATGTTTCTAAGTCCCACTGAGGATCTTGGTGAAAATCAGTTGTTCTGGGGACAAAGGCCGCTTCAGGCACAATCTCTACTCTTTTTCTCGTTGCTACCTTTTCTACTTGATTAGTTTGCTTCAAGCTTAATTATCTAACTGGGTTTCTACTCTTGCAGGTCTTGTTGTTGCTTTTGGCTTTAGTTGCAGTTCCCTGGATGCTTTTTCCAAAACCTTTTATTTTGAAGAAGCTTCATTTGGAGGTATTGATTTTTTAATTTGCAGCCTTTATTTCAAAAACTTCATTTTGCTTTAATAATCCCATTGAAGCTATGAATTCATCATTGATTTTGCTTCAGGTGTTTTTTTTTCTGTTCTTTATAAATTATTTTTCAATTTAAGTTATGAACCTCATCTGGTCAAGTGGGCTTACAATTTACTACATGGGGTATTTTAGTTCTCTGTGTCTCATTAGTAGCTTGGATTTGAGGTAATATTATATGGAGATGGGCAGAAGTAAAACTATGTTTCCTTGATGTCACTGTCCAGAGGTTTCAAGGTCGTACCTATGGGATGCTTGGTACCTCAGAGATGGATCTCGAGGTGGAACCTGATTCTGCAAGACAACATCACGAGGAGTTTAATTTTAGTGAGGTATTTGTGCACCAAATGATACATTCCATAGAGTTTGTACTGGGCGCAGTTTCAAATACAGCATCATATCTTCGACTTTGGGCTTTAAGGTATTCATAGGATTTTATTTCATGTTTTCTAAACTTGTGTTATCTTATAGTTGTGCAGTTGACATCTGTTTCGTTTATTACAGTTTGGCCCACTCAGAACTCTCAACTGTATTTTACGAGAAAGTCCTACACCTTGCCTGGGGGTGAGGTTTTACTGTTTTGAACTAGTTAATAGAAATTGTCTTTTATCTTTGGGTAAATTACACAAACTCCCCCTCTAGTTTCATTTGAAAATTGAAACTAGAAGTGGAGTTTGTGTACTTTACCCTTTTTGCTTTTTTATAATTTTTTTACTGTCTTTCTATTTAGAAGTTGTTTTCAAATGGTTATTTATTTTTCTCTGGAATTAGATAAGAATCACTATATTATGTCATTATTTTTTTGGCACCATCCCTTTGCCACCATTCACTGCATAGCTGCATCCCTGAATGCTACTTCGGCATTTTCTAATTGGCTCTCTATAATGCAGACATAGTATTGCATGATTTATTGCCATTCTTCTAAGTAGTTTACCGATGTCATTTCTGTCATTTATGACTAAGTAGGATGCAGAGTAGACTGAACAGTAGCTGAAACAAGGTTTGATTCTTTATAGTTTATAGCATAAACAACTTGGATAATTCTGTTGTAGTTTTAGTGCTCCTTCCTAGCTCAATTATAATTCTCAACTAATAAGTCTGGCAGATTAAGAATGCTCTCATCAATGTTTTGTTTATAGGAAGAACCTTAAAATGGAATAGGTATTCCATTAAAATGCCTATTCCATTGTTTGGTTGTCTTGAGGAATCATAATTCCTATGAAATTGTTCTTTCCACAATAATGAAGGATTTAGATATTCCACACCTAGAGATAAGGAATTATCATTTGGTTCTCTCTCTCTTTCAGAGCATGTGTTCACTTCCATTTCTGATAGTTAACTGAACATAATAATTAATTTAGCCATTCATATATGTCTCGGTTCCATGTTTCAACTAAGTAATGAAATTGATTAATCATGCTATTCCATTCCTTATGCAATTGTACTTATCTAGATTATGTGCTATACCCAAGTCCATTCCATTGATCAATTGCAAAACCAGTTAGCATAATTGATGGTTATTTAGTAGTAAAACCCAATAACCCTTTGTTATGAAGCTCTAGACCAAAAATAGAAACAAATTTCTCTCCGTTATTTATACATTTGAGTTCGTGCATTTTCTTATCAGTAATTTTCTGCTGTAAATTATTGCAACAGGTATGACAACTTAGTCATCCGGCTAGTTGGATTAGCAGTATTTTCCTTTGCAACTGCCTTCATACTACTCATGATGGAGACGCTCAGTGCTTTTCTTCATGCCCTGCGTCTTCATTGGGTGGAATTTCAAAATAAGTTCTACCATGGCGATGGCTACAAGTTCAGGCCTTTCTCCTTTGCCTCCTTGAATGAAGATGAGGATTAATCTACTCGTCTATTTTCATTGTTTCAAGGGAAAATAGCATATATAATGGCTTGAATTGAGATGGAATCGATCGAACCCCATTTTGGCTGGCAGAGAGGACTATGAATCTGCACTGACATATTGATGCTCAACTTTGACTTTACAGGTTGCAAATGTAAAATCCTGGGTCATTCTTGTTGGTTATAGTGGCATGAAAGGGTGTTTCTGCTTGGGAGTATTTACTTCTTCTTCCATATTTTTTTTTTTGGTCGTTTACATTTTAAAATTTGGAGAAAAAGAGAGTTGGGGAATTGGGGATGGGAGGGTGGTTGTTTTAGATTCGCTTGTAAAGAGCTGGGGAATCAGCAAAGCATATAGCTTTTCCTAATTTTCAGTTCATTGGGAAGGTAAATTTTTTTTGTCTTATACACACACACTCAGCAGTGTGGATTTTGTAGGGATTGGTTCTGAAATTCTTCTTTCTATAAAATTTCAGTGTAATAGTTTTAGCACAATCTTAGGGAGTTCCATTTTTGTAAGGATTATCATTTAAAGAATTCCAACTTTTCAATAAACTACTTTCATCTCCTTGTCATGATATTTTCATTTGAATGAAGGGAAAAGTAAGGGAATTGTTAAATCACCAAAAAAAAAGTTAGGGAATTGTTCTTCATGTGACTTTTTGATTTAATGTGAATACTTCTTCCAAATTGGTGGAAATAGAGTTGCTTATATAATACATTAAAATAGATAAATATAGTCTGCAAAATCATCTCAGTGCAAGGAATTGTTGTTAGTTTCGTTGGCAGGGTTTATATTAATTCTTAAGGGGCATTCGACGCGCTTTGTACCCTTATTTCTGAAATGAATTTGCTTCTTTAAGACCAATAACAAATCTACTCCAAATATTATTTTTAACTGGGCTGGAGTTCTGTCTTTCATCAGATTTTAGACAGATTAATCTTTATGCCATTAGATTTTAGACATGTTGATAATTGATATGTGATTATCATAGATGGAACAAAATAAAGATCATCTTGGTTGGAGGGTGTTAGTACCCAATTTTGTTATGGTAGGCCAAATAAGTTCATATGATTATCTAATTTTTTTTTCTTTTTCTTTCATAAATGCATGGTGTGCGAGGTTATCTGATGCCGAGCAACCCAAACAACAATCGGCCAAGGAACCCAAGCAAACACCCAAAACGATTAAATTTGAGGTTTGATTTTGAGACTTGCCTAATTTTTTTTTTTGCAATTTGTTGTTAGAATATAAATTGGCTGCAATGTTGGCTTTCATGACATAGATCTATAAAACTTCTTTGCCAATTGTTAGGGTAGTGCGTTGCAAAATTTGGAGAAGAACAAATTTCCCTTAGGAACACACATCGCCCTTGTCAAGAGCAGTGTGTGTTATCAAGGGCAAGGAAGAACAATAGAGGCTGTAGGACCATTTCTTCATCCCCACATTTGGTAACACACATCACCTTAGTCAAGGACGGTGTGTTCACCCAAAGGCGGGGAAAAGACATAGCTGCTAGGCCATCTCTGCCTTGCTCCTCTTCCTTGGTAACACACAACGCCCTTTTCAAGGGCGGTGTGTGATAGCAAGGGCAGGGAAGAATAAACAGAGGCAAGCCCTAAGTCTTCTTCCCCGTCCTTTAGGAAACACACTGCCCTATCGCAGGGCGGTGTGTGATACCATTGGTGAAGAACAAGGCAGAAAAGGCCTAGCCTCATTTCTCCAAGGGCGAAGAAGAAGACTAAGAGGCTAGGCTCTTTATGTCCCTCTAGTATTTTTAATAATCCATTTCTCATGTCACAGGTTATTCCACAACTGCAAAAGCGACTGTTATCAACGATCAATCTTTGAAGTCCAAAAATTTCATTGTACGAGAATCCATATGATGCTATTGAGACAATCAAGGTGAAGCTTACTATGGAGTAGCTTTAGGAGTTCTACATGACATGCTTCGGCCATTTTCTCAACCTCAAAGAAGCTTTTGCACCAAGGACAACTGATTCAGCTCCTTGGATTATGTATGGTGGAATGTGATGACCAAGAGGTCTTGAAGTTCAACTTCAATGGTACCGGTGCACGTTTCTACGAAAGAGATTTTGCGCTTGTGTTGGGATTGAGTTCACATCCGAAATTATGAACTACAATGTCGGTATTCGGGATATACAAAGCCATCATATCCGTACCAAATATCTGAAGAATAACTTGTCGCTCGACAAAGCGGCATTGAAATATATATATATATATATATATATTTTCTTTTCGAGAAATACCACTATAGAGGTGGAAAGATGCAGTGAAGATGGCGCTGTTGCATTTTTAAAACTCCAGAATGCTTGGATTCTCGCGCAAATCCAAACTCGACGGGATGTCGTGACACTTGTTGAGGATTTAGACAAGTTCAATATATACAGAGATTGTGGCTATATTACACGACCATTTCAAGCATTCTGGACCTTTCAACAAATCCATAACATCTGGTATCATGTTATTTCCCTTACCTTTTCAGGTAACCTTTAATTATTTGTAATAAGTACATATATATTTAGTGATTGCAGTATCGTAGTTAAATTAATATTGTTATTGTTTTTGCAGGTGTGGGCATATGAGACTATTCCCCAGCTAGAGGCTGCTAGACCTGCAAAGATAATATACACAACTATGCTACACATTTTGGGATGGACATCACGAACTCATCCCAAATTAAACCAAGTAAAAGAAGTTTTATTTGGGAAGAAAAATGTAATTACCAAATAAATTGGTTTTAAGAAATACAATATTTGTTAACTCGACCAACACTGGTTGTCTATGTTGTAATACGATGTACATTGGACATTAGATCCAGTGCCAGATGAGCTAAAGAAGGGCTATACGTGGATCTTTGGGACAACCATATGAAAGATCAGTGCTATGAACCATCAGTCGAGAAATTTCATGATGATCTTTCAGTGCAAACTGCTACCGACCACTGTAATTTTTGCTTATGCACCATTATATTTCCTTGTAATTATTAATTTGTTACCTTATTTATTTAAATTTTTAACAGATGGATATTATCAGTGGGCATCTCGATTGCATCTAGCGCCATTTAGATGGAATCGAGCACCAAATAGATGGTGTAGATCTCCGTCAACATGGACTCGAGTATTGATTAGACACGTTGCAAAATTTGCATCACTATTTTAGCAAAATTAACCCACGAAGTATTAAATTGTTTTTAAGCTTTTATATTATAAAAAAATTGTAATTAGTGAACCTAACATTCGATATTTTTGTGATGTAGGGGCCGATGCGTGATCCATCACCACCATGGACTCGAGTACTGATTAGACACGTTGCAAAATTGGCATCACTATTTTAGCAAAATTAACCCATGAAGTATAAAATTGTTTTTAAGCTTTTATATTATAAAAAAATTGTAATTAGTCAACCTAACATTCGATATTTTTGTGACGTAGGGGCCGATGCGTGATCCATCACCACCACTACCACCACCACCTTACCACCACCACCACTGCGTGATCCATAGTCACTTCCCTCGACACCCCGTGGTCCACCATCACCTCCCTCGGCACCTGCGATCCATCAATACCATCTCTGGATACAGTGGGTGAGTCTGGCGATCTACTAGGATGCTGCTGAAGAGCTAGTCCAGTTTGTAGTGATTCAAATAAATTACTAACTATTAGCTTAGGATATAGCTGCGGTTCCTGAGTCGATGGCATACCTAATTTTTTACGACATTGATGAGCTGTATGATGGAGTGCTAGTAGCATTCATAATCTATGTTGTAATGGCGTGGAGGCTTTACCCGAGCTGCCCAAAGTAGCACATAGTCGAGCAGGCAGTGTATACAAGCCCTCAAACATTACGAAGAGTGTATGGGTGAACCCTCGAGAATGAAGGGCCATGAAGAAATTAGATCCTTCGTGGAAGCCTGGAGAGGACGTGGTTAAGAGCTTATGCGACTAGTATCTGTTGTCAAAATCTAATGCAATTGTAGATATCGAACACCACATGGTATACCAGAGTTTCTTTAACACTCTTCTAGAATTTGCTGGATGGTTCACATCCAATGTAAGTACAATATTACATTTCAATTTATGTAAATTGGTACATTTATTTACATATATGTTTATCCCATATTTTTGTTGGTATTTGACTATAGTAACTGACGGATGCTTGCTCCACATGCACAAATGGATTTACATGCACACTGAAGCTTTTACAGAACAATGTGCCATTTTAGATAGCACCTTTTTGGTAAGTGCACAATTTCTTGACCTTGTAAATTTAATAATAAAATAATTGTGTACTTTCTTGTTTTACATAAAAGCATCGGTATGCGGTATGCTGATAAGATATACACTGTTTTCGAGCTTCGTGCATCCTTTATTTTGCGTAATTATGTCGACGGGATCGCCACTGCATACAGACGACCATGGTCAACTTGTAATTGTGTAAGTATGCTTGCTTTTCTTGTTAATGTAATTACTAGACCCTAGACAATTAAACATTTTGCTTTAAATGTGCATTTGTATGTGCCAGTGAACTACAGGAACATCCACTAGCTTGCAGTGTGAACCAACCTCTGTATGCTGGTTGTAGAGCTATATGACCCCAACCTTTGTGGTTTAGATGGGAAAAAGCAGCTGGAGAATATGAAGTGCCTACAAGTTGTGATTCCATGGGTATTGAAGGCATTTTATCTTCCAAAAAATTGCTTGGATTTGGACGACTCTGTAAAGCCTTTCATGACCAAGGTGGTGGGCGCCTCGTTGGCACAACAATCAATATAGTAAGTTTACATTTTTTTTATGTTCAATAACTAAAACTATTATTTTTTATTCATCCTATAAACTAACTATAAGAACATTGTTGATACAATGGGGATTGTGGCATGTTTGTATTGAGATGGATCAAGAACAAATCTACTGGGCTACCACAAAATATCCAACAAAGCGAAATTAGTCGCAGGCATAAAAGTATGTTGTGGAGCTATATCGTAGAAATTTAGTTTAGGGAATTAAGTTGTAAATTGAACAATTAGTAAGATTGTTTTTTTTTTACAAAATGTAAAGAGTAAGGTGTGCATTATTAATACAAAAATGTGCAAGTTTTTTGTAAGACTAAATAATTGTGCATGTTTAATACACAAATTAACATTGTCAAATCACTTGATCATAATGAGTACAAAAAATTGACATGTACTCATCTTCAGGTACTAGTACGCATGTCCATCAAACTACTTTGACGCTGAGATCCTCGAGGTCTCCCGGTGGTGCTCTCAAGTGCAACGAAGAATGTACATGTTTCTCTATTATGACCCGTATGCTTACATTGTCCATACTTTTTCACATTGTGGTCCTCGCCTTGAGATAGAATATGATTAACCCTAGGCTTTCATGCCCTTATATGAAATTTTGGTGGAAATACAACCCTAGCAAGAGTTGCATAAGATGCATGCCATTGTTATCGATCATCCAATGGACAAATGGTTTTTGAGTAAGCATTACAAAGGGTCTAATTGGAGTAGAAAGGATCACATAAATTGTACACACTTGGGTTGCACTATTTACAAATAGCAACGACATGTACACACGGGTACCTGTCTAGTGCGAGAGCATTACATAGAGCAAGTTTTGTTTCACAAATTTACCACTCCAATTAGATTGCCCCTATGAACCTCAAACTTATGTAAGTCAGCAGCGATGACGTAGAGAGAATAAACATTTTCCCTATGTTTTTTCAATATCACATTAATTGCCTCTATAACTAGTGCAGTCATAGTTTTTTGCTTTGTTTTTCTTCTCAAGAAACCATTGCTGTAAAGTTCTTTGTTCAAATGTAACAAGTGGAATGATTGGCTCCAATCTAGCATATTAGAGTTTAGCGTTCATGCTTTCAGCAATATTGTTAGTCATGATACTGTACTTGTTACCTCTAAAATATGCACGAGCCCATTTTTTGGATTTGCTTCTATGAGATATTAATAACATTTGCTGCTCAGCTCACCCAACTACCCCATATAAATAGATTAGTCTTAGGTGAGGTACACTTTGGAAGCTAAGTAGTAATAAATTTTTATACTCTTCCAAATATGACGTTCGATTCTCAGGTATTCAGCCTTCATGTTTTGCCATAGGTGGTATGCGTAATATCCATGTGATGCGTTAGAAAAAACTGACTGGTTTGCACTTGCAAAGCTTGGATGTCTATCGACAATGACTACTATATCGTCGCAGTCTTCATATGCCTTTTTGAACCTCCAGAAGAACCACAAATACGATGCATCATTCTCGCTCGGTTTGATCCCAAACACTAATGGATAAAGATGCTCGTTCCCATTTAAGAAAGTTGCAATGTACAAAATACTGCTATATTTATGTTTCAAAAATGTTCCATCCACAGTGACCTCAGGTTGTACGTATTAAAACCCTCGAATGGAAATTTCGATGGCCATAAAGTAATATTCAAATATTTTTTCTAAGTTCGTCTCGATGCGAGTGAATGAGCTAGGATTTGATGTTTCAACGACAGTAGACCATTGATTGCGTGCACTTAAGATTGATCACAATTATTTTTGCAAATATACAAATTGCAACAAGTAAAAAGTGGTTATTGTGTGAATAATATCGGGATGTCGAACCCACATGGATTAGTTCATAATTATTAGAAAACTTAATTTTGATTAACATTTAAGTAGCCAATTGAAAGTCGTGAATTAAAAGACAAATAAATTAAAAATTGCTATAAAATTAAAGTTAGAAAATTAAAGGGCAATGAAATAAAAGTGCAGTAAATTAAATTTCTTGAAAGTAAATTGCATAAAAATTAAATTGTATAAAAGTAAAATGCATAAAATTAAAATTGCAAGGAATTTAAATGACAAGAAAAGTAAATTGAAAGGAAAAGTAAATTGCATGAAATTAAAATAAAGTGATATAATGTTTAACAATACTAGAATATTTGCAAACATAAAAATCAATGGCGGATTATGCTAGATCACATGAAAATGAAAAATAGCACAACAGTTTAATGCAAAGAGATTGAGAGACTTTGAAACAATAAAAACAAAAGTTTTTGTTCAATTATCAATCCAAAATTTCATACTAAAACTTGTAGAAAAAAAAAGGTGGCCAAATTAAGAAACTTTCATGCATCAACGGATTGACTTGATCAACAAGCTAGATGTATGTAGCCTTATTTGAGTCTTGGTTCATGCTTTAGCCTGGTTTCTATGCATGGTCCATGAGAATTATTCTTCTTCACTTCTTTCCATATTTAACTTGACTTTAGCTATATTTGGTAACTTTGAAGGTGTACCACATATCTATTGATGAGTGGTGCACCTGACAGGACCCAACCCACCTGGATCCTGCCTGCATGACTTAATATTGCTATTAAGCCATTAAGCAGTCGTTTAAGTCCGTCAAGCCGTTAATAAAAAACGATAAGAACCAACAGACCGAAAGATTTTTTTTCTAATGCTAGAAATTTTATTAGAAATTTCAGCAGCATTTCGTCTGTTTTTCTAACATCCCCAAAATACAAATAATTACAAACCTGCAAGGAAAATCGTTTCTATACAGTGTTCACTCTACCAGCATGCATATCCCAATCAAATAAAACTATGCCTCGGTAATTAACTCAACACTCAAACAAATATATTGTTTAAGTAAAGTGTAGCTGGACTCAGTGTAAAACTGAGCTGCCTACATACCCCTTTTAATAGGGATCAAGCTACCTGTAGTTTCCACATCATATTTGCACTGAACATGCCACTACCAGTCATATCAACACATTCAACATAATTCTCATTTGTCATCTCTTAACCACTTTTAACCTCGTCAAAGCTTTTTAAGTAAATTTAGCAAGATAAAACTCATAGCTTGGCGGCATAATTCCTCGCCCAAGCTTGCAGCACCCCTGCTTGGCTGCATAATTCCTCTCCCAAGCAGTTCTCAACCACACAATCATATCAATATAAACATTCACAAACCAAGATTCACAACAATTATTTCCACATAATCATTCATAAACCAAAATCCACATACGCAATCAAATTAGTTCTCAAACGGTCAAACAGCAATAGAGCTAAACTCAAGCCACAATTTTCCCAGCAATTATTTAAAATTCACAATAAAATAATCACATAATATATATATTCCGTAACCGTTATCTATAACCACGAAATTCAATCACCCAATCAAATCCTATAGTCTCAGCATACCAATTCATTCTAAAGCACCAATCATCAACAATTCCTATTTTAACAGTTATTGACAACATAGCTCAAAATTAAGTAAATTCCAAATACGCAACTATAATATGCGAATTATATATCAAAATGAAGCCTGAAGATAGTAGAATACAACCAAGAATTTACTTCGTCCAACCGCCGCCTGTGGTGGCCGGAAAATGGCCGGGAAGTTGCAGCTGAACACCCTCCACTCGTACTGTCCACACGAACAAGATTTGGGACAAACAGATGCAGGAATCAGCCTCAGAAGGTCCAAAAGATGGGAAAAGAACCTGCCCCGCAACCGGAAACAGATGGGATCCGGTGACCGGAGGAGAAACAGGTTCACCGGTTCCTTCGAGTTTTCCGGCGATTAACGGCCACGGCTTGGAGGGGAAAGGTGGAGGGAGACGTGGGCCATCTTTTCTGAGCGGTGGGTCAGCTTATTCTCGCCGGAATCAAGCAATTGCGAAAAAGGGGCTGACCGGGTTTCCTTTGATTTTCGGCGATCCGGTTGTTCCCATGGGCGGTCACCAGTGCCATTGAGGAGAGAGGATTGCCGACTCTACATTCCAAGTAATTTTTGGCCCGATCTGACTGGAAAACAGTCGTTGTCGGCGAAGGAGACGGAGGTGCGGTGGTCGGGGTTGCACGGGAGGACTGGCGTCGGGGTGGCTCCTGCGTGTGTACGTGCCTTACAGACCCTTCTGGACATATTAAAGATAAAGGTAGGGGCAAAATAGTAATTTCTCCAGTAATTGAAAAATTACCAAAATACGCCTCACACTATTTCAATCATAACTTCTCAATCTTAGCTCATAATCGAGCATACTACTAGTCTACGGACTCGTATCGACTAGCTCTACGCAACGGTACCACAGTCAAAGCCATCACATACCCACACAAAAAGTCAACCTCGAGCCTCTCATGGTCAAACTGATCAAACTTGAAAATTTTACTATATTTTCTTAGTACGGGATGTTACAGCACCACTGTCCTTATTTGGATATTTGGTGATGTGACACTTGATTACTTGACATGAAATGACTTAGCTTGATTAATTTTGATATGCAGAATCTATTGTTACCCTTAGAACTGCTTGAATCTTCACTTTTAATGTCTGTTGGAAATCTATATATGGAAAGTTTTAAATATGGAACGTTTCAACCTAAAATTCCAAAAATACAAAAATTTACCCTTTAATTTATTTCATTCCTCTTTCACATTCTAACATCATTTTCAACATTTGAACATTAAAAATGCACAAGTCGCAAATTTATCCTTTAACTTTGTAAAATGACCAAAATACCTATCTTTTGTATTAATAATGCAAAAATTTTTCTTTTCACCTACAAAAGAGAAAATGGTAGAAATTAATGAATTTCTTAGTGAAATAAACACAATCTAACAAATATCAAGCATAAAAGATAGCCTTAAACCATGCAATTTTTAGGCTTAGCAACCATATTGGTAGCTTTGCATACGACCCTTCCAGAGTTCCATTTCCATTTGCCCTTGCACATTCTTTAGCCCTCCAAGCTTTATTGTTGCTCATGTTTTCCTTGAGTTCCCTACATATGTCTTCAATTAAATCTTTCGGTTTGAATTGACGTCCTATAATAATAAACTTTGATTGGAACATTTGTCCAATTCCAATTACTAAACTACTAGCTTATCGATAATCACGATGCATAAAGTCTAAATTGCAGTTGTAAGTCGAGACATACACTTTTCCAATATGCAATTCATAATGTCAAGGTAGCATGGAGTTTCAATGTACAATTGTTATCAACACATGCAGCATTAAATCATCTTGTGTCAGATTTCTTCACCTTGAACTCATAATTATTATTGATTGCATGAATACCCAACATCTTTTTCAGCTACTCTTTACTAGCATACATTTGATCTTTCTATAATGGAATCACATAGCTTGATGAGACATACTCAGAAGGTGGGATTGGAAGAAGGGGTGAATCATAAGCTATAGGTGAAAACTCGGGGGCTTCATTCTGCACGGGCACAATTTTAGCATGTCCTTCGTTAACCTTGGGGGTAACACAATGTAGACTTTCACCGTGCATACTGTTCACAAAAGGACTTTATGTTGAACATTATGATCATGTTCAATAATGTCACAATGCGGAACAGTGTGTTCAACATTGTCATCATGTGGAATATCATCAACATCATCATCATCATGTCCATTTCGATTGTCATCAAAACTAACATTTTGAAAATCACCATTGCGTGGCACATAATGATAAAGACTGTCATGATCAAGACTATTGGGAACATCATACATCTCCCACCATCCAAGAAAGTCACAATGTATACGTCCATTATAAAAAAAAGCTTAAACCTGGATTTTTATCCAATTGAGCTTCTGATACTTGTATTTGAAGCAAATGATTTTCTAGAATTAGCACTGGGGTGACATAAACTTTCACTGTTTTTGCCCTGTAAGGCCACACTCTCTCTCCAACCAATATTGTCTCCAATTTAGCCACCGCACATCAGACGGTATGAAGTTTTTGGTCTGACTTCTTAGGGGATCACCCACAGGAATGCTCCCACTGGAGCACGCTTAACCCCAGATTTCTTCCAACCCTGAAACCAAACGCTCTAAAAACGCCTTGGTTATTAATAGAGTGCTCACTTTACATTTGAACCATTACCACATGACCCCTTTCCCCACCCGGGTGATGTGGGATTTGACACCGATCTCTGCCAGTAAGGTACTCTGCCAGTGCCCTGCACCCGCCACACTTACCCTGGCTCCATATCCTGGTCGTCACACGCCCATACTTTGGTGATTTCTTCTAGGATAGGATGTGTGAACAGAAAATGGTTGCTACCACTATCGTATGAAAATCATGCATGTATAGTTTTTGCTCGATGCAAACTCCTAAAAGAACTACACCCATTCATCTCTGCCAACATACAATGGAGATCCGTAGAAGAGTGGGCAACATTTCAATAAAGATTGCATTGCCACTTCTCTGTCACTAGCGCAAAGACATGACGACACATTTGGAACATTAAGCGTGGAGAAAAAACTCCGAATCAAGATCACATTCTTGTGGATCCAAACGTAATGATTTATAAAGTTCATCCTTCAAATCACATAGTGGAGTTTTTTTTTTTTTTTTTTTTTTTTTTTTTTTTTTTTTTTTTTTTTTTTTTTTTAACGTTAAAAGCTTCATCTTTGCATTTTCATGAACCCACATGCCTAATTGATTATAAGTCCACTTTCAGTTCTATGATATTTGTAGCGGAAGCATGTCCATTTGACTACAATTGAAACATTAAAAATATCAATTGCATGCACTCTGAGCATTTTTACTGTTTTTTAACCCATCCCCCTCCCTTCAGTGTGCCATACCGCCCTAATTAAAGGTATTTTATGAGGTAGTAATAAATTGCCTCACATAGCCTTTACGTTGGGCGGTGTGTGCAAATGTTGGGCATTGTGTGCATTTTATGGCCAGGGGTTCACACCGCCCAACTAGCCTCATGCTGCCATTACATTAGGCAGTGTGGCATAATGTAGGGTAGTTGAACCCCTGCGCACACTGTCCAATATTTGCATACAGAGCCCAAAACTTGCACACCTAGCCCAATGTTTGGGTGGGGCATATATTGTCATATTCAACTTTCATTTTCCTAGTTTTTTTTTTCTTATTTCTTTTTTTTTTTTCATTTCAATAAAATTTAAAACACATACACAAAATTCAAACACATTGATATACACTTTAACAATATTATTCAAAAAATCAAATTACCTTGATTGGTGATGGAGTTGGGTTTGATGTTTTTAAAAACTTCAAAAAAGCTTGAAAATGGAATCCAAAGCTTAAAAATGTTAGCTGTTGTTAACCATATGGTGTTTCAAAGTAAAATCAATGGGGAATGACAGAAATGCTAGAAAAATGGAAGTTAATTTCTAAAAACGAAAGTATGAATGGTAGGCAACAAAATTAATCAGGAATAGATAAAATGGGCTACATGGGTATGAGGCGGTGACATGGTAGACATGAATAGCTAAAATAAAAAAAGGTAGGCTTGGATAGTTAACTTCTTGGTGAGGTGGGAATATATAGAAAAATCCTTTACCTAATTTGATCCCAACGCCCAAAGCCTTAAACCTAAGCCCAAATGATCTGCTTACATTTGAGTCAAGGCTTTGCATGTTTTGCTAACAAGTGATATGCCAACATGCTAGATAAATCATAGCACATGTTAGGAAACAACTATATTTCTCCTAGAACTAATTATTTTTTTTCTTTTTCACCGTCGGAAGGGATGGGGAAAATTGGGGGAGACCACAGGCTGGGGGGTTTTATTTTATTTTTATAATGTTTGACTAATTAGTTTGTGAACTTTTAATAAATCCCCTTGCTGAAAGTTAATTTCAATAAATTTGCAAACTAAAATCAGAGATTTCTCTCGTCAACATTTGGAAACAAATGTTAATTTTTTTTGAAAGATTAAAAAAAAAAAGATTCAGAGGAAAAATGGGTTTGGTTGAGAAAGAAAGAAGGAAGAATAAAAGAAAGAGACATACAAAGCTGGTTGAGAGAGAGAGAGAGAGAATGTTAAAAAAAAGAAATAGAAAAGATAAGGAAGAGAAAGATGAAAAAGAAAGAGAGTGAAAGAAAGAGAAATGAAACTTTTTCTCTCCTCTATTATTGATGGGCATTTCAAAAGAGAAGATATAAAAATTTCATTAAAAGTATGATTGATAGTTCACAGGTAAGTGCATAATAAATAAGGGCAAAATTATTAATTTTGAAAATGATGGGCATTCATCTTCACTTGCTCCCACGCATGGGCATTTATGGGAATTTTTTTTGTGGCCTTTATGAATCTTATGAATGAGAATGGACATATTGTCACAAAGACCATGATAAAGGTCCAATCCATTCATTGATTGAGCAAATTTGAAAGGTGCTTATGAATTCCTGATATAAATGAGTTGTAAGCCTTAGTTAGCATTTGGTACAACAATTGACTTCATTAGAGAACATATCATAGTACCTAATTGGATCCTAATGCCTAAAGCCTACATGAGCCCAAGTGATTTGCTTACATGCGAGTCAAGGCTTTGCTCGATTTTCTAATAAGTGATTTGTTTACATGTTAGATAGCTCATAGAACATGCCATGAAACAACTATTTCTCTTGGAAAACTAACATTATTTCTTTGCTAAGCCATTTTAGAGAAATAAAACCAAGGGGCGAGATCTGTCTTATTGTAGAATGTAGTGAGATAGAATACCATATTAGAAACGGTAAAGACTTGTTCTCCCAAGCTAAACTTCCCACTTTGTCCCTTGGGTAGCCACTGATCAATAGTGCCCTTTGAAATAAACAATGTTTCAAGAAAAGAATGGTTTCTTGGAATTAAAGGAAAGTTACTATGGTTTGTTAAAAAAAAAAAGGATTGTGCCTAAGTACCAAAAGATGCTTTTTCGATGTAGTAGCTCCTAAAAGGCGAGAAACCATGGAAGGACTAAAGGGAAATAATATGATTATTGGATTAAGCAAATGAGGGAGAGAGAAAATGAGTCCTTGGATTTACCTATTTAAAAGTGTACGATTCTAACTCAAATGGAGCCTAAAACTACCAATTTACACTCCATGAAATTCTAGTCTCTTGAGAAATTACCATTAGTATTTATCATGCATTTTCTAAAACTATCAAAATCATTCTCATTTATTCCCAAGCCTTCCCATACCAAATAAATTCCTTTTTGAGTGTTTATTAGTTTTATGTGCTATCAAGAGTATGTCATTGGCTTTCGCCCCCATCATCCTCCGTCATTCAGAAGTATTTATGTATTTACAATTGAACTTTCTTTCTTAGTTATATTGTTAGATTGTTATGTGGTTCATTTTTATTTATAATTGTACGATGTTGGAGTATCACAATCTCTTTTGGTGCCCTAAATCATCTTCAATATGATCAGTTCTAGGAGAAGTACTAAGGCTCATTTCAAAGCAGAGGCGTTATCAACACTTTGGGAGTTGAGGAAGCAAACCAATGACACCATCAAAATCTAGGAGAACTTCCTGCGCCATTAACACAGAAGTTGTTAACTATACTTCTCATCCAAGCAATGCTATTAGCCGGAGTCAGGAACATGTGCATAGCTAAGGACCTACCACTATGACGAGCATTATTGATGCCATTTGAGACGATTAAGATTGTCAAAATTAGGGGTGACAATTCGTGTTTGCGGGTCATGTTCATGTCCATCCATAATTAACCTTACAAATATAACATATCTATATGATAGCAGTACAAAGCAATAATACATAAAGACAGGGTTAGGGCTTTCGTGAATCAGACAAATCTACTGTAATAATGAATTATTTGTTTATATGTTTTATAAATCAATTTGATACATGTAATGAAGGTTAAGTTTAAAGTTATATAATAAAATTAAAGTATTATAAATATTATGTTATTATATCATGTATTTTTAATTTTTAAATTATTTACTTTAAACGGGTTTGGGTTGACCCGTTAACTAACACTATTATTAAATGGGTCAATTCGGATCAATTTTGGGTTAAGTGGGTTAACCCGAAATAACTTGTCTAATAATCGTGTTCAACCTGATTTTGATCATAATCTAGATCTGGAAAAATGCTACACGTCATGATATGACACAAAAATTTGTGGGTATGGATCTGCAATATTGGTTTGGATATATATATCAATGTCACACTATAAGACATGATAACAAAACTGGTTGGAACGTGTTGGGACACGTTAACATGATAAGAAAATTATTAATTTTATTATTTCTTTGTAGCTAACTTTTTACATTGTTTAATTTTTTTTTGGTAACTATAATATTCATATTTCAATGCTTTGGAAATAGATAAATTTTTATTTATTTATATATTGATATCTAGATTTTTTTTTATTACTTATGTTGGATGTACAATTTTTGCTTAGTTTATAAAATTTTAACTATTTTTAAATTGATAATCGCAATGCATGTTCCTTTCCTTATCTACGATGTATATTTAATATAGTTTTAATTTGTAATATTTCAAATTCACAATTGTTAATCATGTAGAATTTTACCTTATAATTTAAACATGTATTAATTTAAGTAAAAAATAAAACAAATATCTTTAGGCCTAGTAAAAATGAATAAAATACAACACAAAAACTGGACGGCATGACACGGCATGACTCAAATACGGTTCAACACAAAAGCTTAACGTGTCAGCTTTGGGTGAAGAAAATTTAACATGAAGATGATACAATACAACACGAACATAATTCAACACGACATGTTGTTAGGCCTTCCCAAACCCATTTATGCAAAACCAAAACCTGCTAACTTCGTGTTGTTTTTGAGTTGTATTGCTTCATCATCACCTAAATTGCCATTCTTATTCAAAATGATATAACATATGTTATCAAAAAGCTGCAAGAAAATTAAATTGGCATGTCTGATGCTGTATTGGAACTTCAAAACGATATGATCAATATGCAAAGAGAAGCTACCCTCCAACCACAAGGAATAGGACCCCCCAAAGATTGGATAAGGAGCTTCAGCCATAGAAAACAGAAACGTTCTAGCCTCAAATGGGGGAACTTTTGTTATACAAGTTGATGTCTTAGTGTTGTTGGAGAGGGATCTTCACAAGCCATCTTAAGAGGAATTAGAATATTTTTAGGCCTAATAAAAACAAATAAAATATAACATGAACACGAAATGACACGACATAAATATAGTTCAACACAACATCTTAACTTAAGAGTTTGGGTGAAGGAAATTTGACATGAACACGATACGTCACGTCATGAATGTTGTTCAACACGACATGTTGTCAGGCGTAGCCAAACCCACTTATGCTAAACTTAAACCCACTAACTTTGTATTGTTTTTGAGTTGTGTTATCATATAATGACCTAAATTGCCACCCCTGTCAAAATGGTATAACAGCTGCTATCAAAGAGCTGCAAGATTTCAAAATAGCATGTCTAATGTCATAATGGAACTTCGAACTTCAAATTGGAGAACTTTCCTTATACAAGTTGATGTCTTAGTATTGTTGGAGAGGAAGCTTCACAAGCCATCTTAAAAGATTTAAATTATATTCCTCAACCTTCAAACTATATCTGGTGGGATATAAATCTCCACATTTTACATTATTCAATGGTAAAAAGGTAATTTTTAAGATGACATAAGTTAGTTCACCGCTTTGTTGGATGCACATGCAAGAAATTTAGACCTCCATTTATTTGAGTTTTTCATGTCACTCAAAGGTCGAGCCTACACTTGGTATAATTTTCATTCTCCTGTATTCATTAAAAGCTAGGGGGATATGGCATGTCGTTTATGCAAAAAAGAGTTTCATAGTAGAGCGCAAATTACTGTCATCTAGCTGAATAATACTTGTCAAAAAGCCTCAAAATCTCTAGTTGATTTTGTGTGGAGATTTCAAGATTTGGTGCTTGAGTGTTATGATGAACACGATGAAGGATTGCTTTGAAATTTAGATTAACAACATCGCTTAAGAATATAAAGTACATATAAAAAATTTGAAAATCTCTTAGTTTTCTAGGCTTGTTGAGGCTACTAGAAAAACTTCTTTATCGTCAAGTTAATGATATATAAAGTAGGGGTGAGCTCGATTAAACTTAGTTTAGTTTTTTGGACAATTCCTAACCAAACCAATTAATTCATTTTTTTTTGAATTATTAATCTAAACTAAACTGATAACACTGATAAAACAAAACAAAACCAAACCAAACTAAACTATTTTTTATCAGTTTGGGTTATCAATTGGGTGGGCTAAAAGCTTGTGTTTTATATGGATCCAAATTAAAGCTCAATTATGACCCAAAATGATTTTTTTGTCATAAAACATCAGTAATTTTTTTTTTCTATTGAACTTAAGTAAGAAAAAAAATTATACAAATAAAATCCAAAAATTTCAAATTACGAAGCAAAATTTTAATGTAAAATACAACTACAAGTCTACAAACACACTACAAATATTTATATCTTTATTGACATTTACTTTTTATTATCTTTTGCACATGCATCAATTTGGTTTGGGTTAGGTGCAAGTTAGTTTTTTCTCAATCCCAATGCAAACTGAGAATGATTTTTTTTTAGCATGACAACCTGAACCAAATTGATTAACAAGTAAAACCCAAATCAAACCAAATTGTTAAACTTGGTTTAGTTCGGTTTGACAGTTAGGTTTGGTTTTTGCCACCTTAAGGTTGTAATGAACACACAATATAAAATACAGAAGACAAAGACAATAGAAAGTGAATAGATATTTTCTCAACTCATAAGACATTTCTTTCATTCATATAAAGCCTCTACTTATAGGCTCGTACACGGACATGTATTACATATAATATTAATGAATATTGATGAGTATTGAATGTAAATCAATGACATAGGTGAAAATTACATATGTTACAAATAACAAAGTGTAGAGGAGTTACAAATGTATTGATATTGAAAGTTATAAAGTGGTGGCATCCACATATTCATATTATTTTTCTTATTTATTTATTTTTCTTCAGATTAGTAGAATGTTACATGCATAATACTTGTTGATGTAAAACATGTGCTCAATTGTCTGATAGGCCCCTTTGTCTACCAACAAATAGTTTCCCTTTCTATAAAGTGGTGCTCAATTGTTGGAATTTTCTATAAAACAACAGTAGCAGAGAGCTACGAGTGAAAGGGTTACCAGTGTGATACTATCCAGAGGCACTTCGATGCTCAAGTTAGTAGGCTACCGAAGAAGGATCAGTGGAAAAAAAAAAAAGGAATGATACTTCTTGAAGAAGGAGAGAGTCTTCCATTCTACATTTTTCCTCTTTATTTTATAGTAGCTTAGGAGTAAATGTCCTTTTCCACTTGGCACACATGTATTATACGGAGGAAAAGTGATACACATGTGCTGTAAATAGGAAAAAAAAAACAAGTCTTTCCCTTGTACCATATGATGTTTATATAATATAAGAGGTGGCCACTTGTTACATATATGCTTGATGGCCTATATAGATGGCCATGTGTGACCATGTAAGAAATTGATCGAACCAGTTTGCTCTTCATTTTCCTTTTCCTTTTTATCGAATGAAAATGAAAATACATTTCGTTATGGGGACTCCAATTATGGTTCGAGCTTTTCCGCTCAAATCATCAGTGCTGCCAATAATGTGCACTGTGGCTTTCCTTCGAGATAGTTTACTCGATAATGTTGTAACTAACTTGGCTTTTTGCGTTATATCAACTCAAAATTTTCATTTAGGATGTGAAGTTTATCCGTTTGAGTTAGATCAATTATCCACATCAATTTAATTTCAAATTTCTTTGAGGTATTGTATTTGTTGAGCAGAGTGATAGAGTTTATGACTTGCTGAGCATTGTACCTAGTTTTACATGGTTATTTAGTTTCATTTACGAAGATTGTGGGGAAATCTTGTAAAGTATTGATGTGGGGCTTTGTTGGCAATTGCTGAGAAGATTTAGTAATAAACCGCTACTTAGACTTAATAGTGCACCGATGGAATCTTGTGTGGAATCACTACTTGGACTTTGCATTTACCAATTAGGATCTCATAGATATGACCATTCAGGGTCTTCATTTTTCAAAAATATCATTGTAGAATATTGGTTAAAACATAGCTCTTTTGTTATTTGATAAGTTTTGAATAAAGGTATATAGATAGGAGTGGAACTCTTTTAGGAATAGGAAGTAGAGTTCTAATAGGAGTAGGACTCTATCTATTCTTTAGTTATAAATAGTTTTAGTCTGTAGGCTTGTAATTCGATTTTCATTATTGTTTTTAGTGGAATAAAAACTTTAGTTTTTCTCTCTCTTGTTCTACAACTATTCTTCTTGTTTCGTTTGTTTTGTGCATGTTTTGTTATCAAGAATAACATTCTTGATATTTTGCTTTGTTATCTCAACAAAATTGGTATCAGAGCTGGTTAAAGATAGGAAACAGAGTGCTGATCTGTTTTCTAGGAGATTCTCGAAAGCAAGAAAGGTTTGAGTTTCAGACATGGCAAACAGCGCTGTGGCTAAGTAGGATATAGAAAAGTTTGATGGTACCTTTGTCCTTGTGCTGTGGAAAATGAAGATGTCAGCTCTTCTTGAAAATCTTGGTCTTGAAGAAGCGTTGGATGGAGAGGATAAAATGCCAGTTTTGTATTCAGATGATAAGAATAAGGCTATTATGAAGAAGGCATTTAACACTCTCATACTTAATCTTGGAGACAAAGTGCTAAAGGAAGTTTCAAGACAAAAATCTGCTTTTGAGGTATGGATGAAACTTGATGGTCTCTATCTAACCAAGTCTTTATCTTCTAAACTATATTTGAAAGAGAAATTTTTCACATTCAAAATGGCTGAAGGGAAAACCATTAAAGAACATGTGGATGATTTCAACAAGTTGTGTTTGGATTTAGAAAATTGAAGAGGAATATGATCTCACTTGGGGTTCTTGACTTAGAAGGCAGTGTATACAAGTGTGAAGGTGGAGTTCTTAAAGTGTCAAGAGGCTGTTTGGTGATAATGAAAGGGTTGAGACAAAATGGACTCTATACACTTGTGGGAAGCACTGTGATTAATGCTGCTGTAGCTGAGACACAAGCAGATCCTTCTCTTTCTAATCTTTGGCACAAAAGGTTAGGACATGTTAGTGAAAAGGGTCTTATAGAACTACAGATTCAAGGACTGTTAGGTTGTAGAAGACTTGCGAAGATGGAGTTTTGTGAAGATTGTGTCTTTGGAAAGGCAACTAGAGTGAAGTTTAATACTTCTATTCACAAAACGGGAGAAAAACTGAGTTATATTCACTCAGATTTGTGGGGGCTAGCCAAGGTGAATTCTTTGAGTGGTGGAAGATACATTCTCACCTTGATAGATGATTTCTCAAGGAAGTTATGGATCTATATTTTGAAAACTAAAGACCAGGTGGTGGAAAAATTCAACGAATGGAAGAAGATGATTGAGTTGCAAACTGAATTGAGGGTGAAAAAACTGAGGACTGACAATGGCCTTGAGTTTGTGAATGAATAGTTTAATCATCTTTGCAGAAGTGAAAGGATAGTGAGACACAAGACAGTAACTTATACACCTCAACAAAATGGTTTGGTAGAGAGAATGAATAAAACTCTCTTGGAAAGGGTGAGGTGTATGTTGTCTTGTGCTCATTTGCCAAAGCATTTTTGGGCTGAAGCTGCAAACACAGCAACTTACCTCATCAATAGATGTCCTTCGGTGGCATTGGAATTTAAGACACCTGAAAAGATTTGGATTGGTCACCTTCCAAGTTTTGAAAACTTGAGAGTTTTTGGCTGTACTACTTATGCACATATAAAGGAAGAGAAATTAGAACCCTGGGCAAGAAAGTGCATGTTTTTAGGATATCCTGAAGGAGTGAAAGGATACAAGCTGTGGTATAAATAGGTTAATGTCTCTAAGTGTTTAATTAGTAGAGACATTACTTTCAAAGAGAGTGAGATGTACATGACAGAGACTCTTGGTGCTGGAAAGCAAATTTTAGAAGTTGAGGAGCTGGAAACTAATGCAGAAAATGTGAAACCTGATAAAGGGAAAACTAAGCCGGAGGTGGAGTTTTTAGATGAAGAAGTTACTTCACATATAGAAAATGAAGCAGATGCTTCAAGGCCATACTCATCTATGGAAATACTTGTTGGATCATCTTCACCTACAAGATTCAACCTCAAATTGATCAAGGAGAGCTACAAACTTATCAAAGAAGAGAAGTGAAACCACCCTAGAGGTATGGATTTGCTAATCTAATCTCTTATGCATTTTCTATTGCTGAAGAAATTAGTGAAGATGATCCTAAAAATTTCAAAGAAGTAGTCATAAGCATAAATAGGAAGGATTGGATTAAAGCAATGGATGAAGAAATGAGATCGTTACACAAGAAGACATGAATTCTTGTGGAAAGACCTACGAATCATAAATTAGTAGGTTGTAAATGGATTTTCAAGAAAAAGGAGAATTTACTTGCAGAAGATAAGCCTCGTTTCAAAGCAAGGCTTGTGGCAAAGGGGTTCACACAGAGAGAGGGCATAGATTTCAATGAGGTGTTTTCTCCTGTGGTGAAGTATACGTCCATTAGAGTTTTGTTCTCCCTTGTTGTTCAAATGGATATGGAACTTGTGCAAATGGATGTAAAAACTGCTTTTATACATGGGAATCTTAATGAGAAGATTTATATGACACAACCAGATGGGTTTGTTGTCAAGGGAGAGGAAGATAAAGTCTGCCTGCTACAAAAATCTCTTTATGGTCTCAAGCAATCACCAAGGCAATAGTACTTGAGATTTGATGAGTTTATGAAGAAAATTGGTTTTCGGAGGAGCTCTTATGATAGTTGTGTATATGTGAAATGGACAGAAAAGAAGCTGGGGATTTTTCTGCTATTATTACGCTGATGATATTTTAATAGAATCAACTAAAATCACAGAGATTGTAAAACTGAAAAACCAGCTTAGTGAAGAATTCGAAATGAAAGATTTAGGGGCTGCCAAGAGGATTTTAGGGATGGATATTCAGAGAAATAGGAAGGAGAAGAAGCTATTTGTATCCCAAGAAAAATATATTACCAAAATCCTGGAAAAATTCAATATGGCATATTCAAAATCAGTTTTGACTCCTCTTGCAACTCATTTTAAACTTTCTTCTGCTTTGCGTCCCTAAACTAAAACTGAAGAAAAAGAGATGAGTAATGTTCCTTATACCAGCGTAATTGGAAGCATAATGTATTCTATGGTTTGTACAAGGCCAGACTTGGCATTTGCAGTGAGTCTCCTAAGCAGGTACATGGCTAATCTAGGAAAGGGGCATTGGAGTGCAGCAAAATGGGTGCTGAGATACTTGAGAGGGAGTAAGAATCTTTGTCTTCTTTATGAGCAATCTGAAGTGAGAAATCAAAATCTCCTTGGATATGTCGATTCTAATTTTGCAGGTGATTTGGATAAAAGAAAATCAACTACTGGTTATATATTTACTTTGTTTGGAAATCCTATCAGCTGGAAGGCATCGTTACAACCGGTTGTTACACTTTCTACAACAGAGGCAAAATATATTGCCTCTACAGAAGCTTCTAAGGAGGCGATATGGTTGAAGTTTTTGGTTGGTGAGTTTGGGATTGAGCAGGAGAAGGTGATTATCCATTGTGATAATCAGAGTGCCATTAATTTGACTAAAAATCCTATGTTCCACGAGAAGAGTAAGCACATTGACTACCAAATGCATTTTGTGAGAGAAAAGGTGGAAAAAGGAAGAATTGAAGTAATCAAGATTCATACAAGCATAAGAAGGAAGAATTGAAGTAATCAAGATTCATACAAGCATCAATCTTGCTGATATACTCACCAAGCCAGTGGATTTCGAGAAGTTTAGAAGTGCTCTAAACTTGGTAAATGTGAGGAGCTTTACTTGTTAAAGTTAACTCAAGTCTATATTTTAATCAAGGTGGAGATTTTGTAGAATATTGGTTAAAACATAGCTCTTTTGTTATTTGATAAGTTTTGAATAAAGGTATATAGATAGGAGTGGAACTCTTTTAGGAATAGGAAGTGGAGTTCTAATAGGAGTAGGACTCTATCTATTCTTTAGTTATAAATAGTTTTAGTCTGTAGGCTTGTAATTAGATTTTCATTATTGTTTTTAGTGGAATAAAAACTTTAGTTTTTCCCTTTCTTGTTCTACAACTATTCTTCTTGTTTCATTTGTTTTGTGCATGTTCTGTTATCAAGAATAACATTCTTGATATTTTGCTTTGTTATTTCAACAATCATGTAAGAAGACCCATATTTGTTTTGCTAGCAGAATCTTGTAAAAAAATAGTGTCCAAGCTAGGTATTTTGCTGAGGAAATCTTGTTAAAGGTTAGCGCCCAAGCTTGCCTTTGTATTGACTAGAAAAGTTGTAAAAGACTTGCTCATGTGGGCTCTGACCAGAAAGTAGTGATTGCGTATGTTTTTTTCTTCTTGGTGAAGTGATTTTCACCTCAAAATAGCTTTAGAATGAGTGGTCTTCAATAAATGCCTTTTTGGATTTAGCATTTGCTTGATGTAATCATTGTAAGAGATCTTTAGAATGTGATCCTTCTTTTAACTTTTTTTATCGCTTAAAAGGTGACCACTTGGTTTTTACCTTGCTTGATGGAGAGTTATAAGGGACCATTGGTCAGCGACTGCTCAGCTTAGAGTTTATGTTCAATGTGGGACTTTACGAAGTGTTCGCTTGGAAATGAAAATAATTGTCAAGAGGTCTTTAAAGTGACTGCTGAAACATAATAATTATTGATGAGGAGTTTTATGAAGCAACCATTCGGTCTTGATTTTTGCTCAATGGAGACCTACGAGGGGCCTTTAAGGCAACCGCTCATCATTGATGCTTATGAAATATTCAACATCGAGGCTTATTTATTTAATTCTAAGGTTGAAGTTCAAATGCTCAATTTGATATTGAGGATTGTATGCTTAATATGACATCAAAGGTTTGATGCTTGGCTTGTTATTCAAAATTGAGTGCTCAGATTTTGTCACTGAGGCTCGAGAGTTAAAAAGGTTAGCGATGGGTCATTAAGTGGTCATTGCTCGACTTAATAATCAATACGATGTTAAGGTTTCCTGCTGAGAAGTACCGAAAGGATTTCTGCTCAGTACCATTACCCAAAATTAGGGCTTATGTGATGCCTGTAAAGATTGCATGTGAGGCTGGGATGCTTAGATGGAATTAAGGCTTGATTGGTTGATCAACTTATTGTCTAGACTTTAAGTACTCAATTTTCAATGAGATTTTTAAGGTACTTGACTTGTTTGTCGAGGTTTTGTGCTTAGATTGGAACAGAGGCTCGAGGCTTCAAAGGGCCTACTGCAGAGGCACTGCTTGATCCAGAACTTATGGCAATGCCCAAAAAATAGGTGAGCTGATAGTCCCAAAATACCTGGATCCAAACATTCCTTTTTTAAAACAATGAGAAATTTGCTTGACATGTAGCTTTTTGATCGGCTATTCCTATTTTTGCTTGAAACATTCTTGACGTTTTTTTTTAGAGTATCTTGAAAAAGATCATAGCTCACCTAGAAAATCTTGCAAAGGACTATTACTCAGGCTTATGCTGAGAAGATCTTAAAGAAGATCGCAATTCGGGCTCGTGCTGAGAAGATCTTAAAGAAAATCTCATCTCAAGCTTTAATTATTTTATCGTTGGGATATTGTGTGGAATCGCATATCGAATTGTGCACTCGCCAATCTTAACATCATAAAAAGATGATCGATTGGACTATGTGTGAGTTGATTTGGATCACGTAAAAATGCCCAGAATGATATATCAAGGGATCTTATAGTAAAGATGCCACTCAATCATCGAAGCTTAATGCACTGCCAAGAATAAGATGTCAAGGGCCTTACAGTGAAAGGGCCATTCGATCATTTAAATTTATTGCGAAGCCTGGAAAAAGATATCAAAGGGCCTTGCAGTGAAAGCACCACTCGATCATCAGGGCTTATTGCGATGCCTAGAAAGAGGTATTTTGCTCAGCCAAATTTGTTTTGGCACAAGCAGGAAAATATTTATTGATTGGAGGGATTTATGTTTGAGTGGCTTGCCAGTACCTGTTAAACATATAAAAATGCCCATATAATAGAAGATTATTGTGCATAATTCTTTTCCTAATTAATTCAAGTATGAAATACTTTAATTTGGGGGAACAAAATAACTTTTAAATAAAATAAAACTACTTGTAAAACTTTAAGAGATAGAGTGTGTTAGAACTTATCTCTAAGTTATCAAAGGGTATTTGGAATGAATCTTTGTTGGTGTTGCAATTAGGCCAACAAGCTGATCCTGAAAAGGTTGGCCTGAGGAAACTCTTTGCATAAGATCGTTGTATTTGGATTTTATTGTGAACGTGGACTTTTAAAGCCAGTTCCTCATTTGCATTGGTTGTCAATCCATCCACTTACCTAATCTAGTTCACCTTCCACCATGATATCAAAAAGATTTGAGGAGGATGATTACCATTAAACCCCACCAGATTGGTCTGGAATACTTCCAACTTTGTTTCCTCAATTCCCATCCATCTCAAGGTATTGAGGAAGATGATGTTAGCCAAACTTCCTTCATCAATAAGCATTCGTCTGACCCGACAATTAGCAATAATCAGTTCGACAAGCAAGGCATCTTGTTGAGGATAGAAAACACCTTTACATCCATACCCATTGGTGATTCGAAAAGAAAACTCACCAGAAAAACATAACATAGGAAGGAACAGGCTTGTGGATTCGAAACCTTTTCCAAATTTCAATCACAGAAGCCTAAAGCAGGATAGAAGAGTATATCGGATGAGACCTAAGATAGCCAAAAGCAAAGTGAAGGGTAGTAATGACAATGAGGTGGCATTTTCCTTTGCTTGGGATCTGCCCATGATGGCGGAGAGCAAACATGATGATCAATCCCCTCCTCCAAAGAGTAAACATTACGACCCAAAAGAGAAATTGGGTCGGACAATCAAGTACCTTAAGCAATGACTTCAAGAAGAAGTGAAGAAACTGATAAACATTCCTACAGTTGATCATGAAATTGTTTCAACTAAGGTTTAGACTCTATTCACCATATGGATTTCCAAGACAATCCCTCCTTTATGCTTCGTCATATCCAATTTTAGAGTCATTTGATGGTAGTTCAGACCCTAGGGAGTATGTTATGCATTACCACAATGCGATGACTCCTCTCTGTATACCCGAAGAGAAATGTGAGGCCATGATATTTAAGAATGTTTGTCTCAAATCTAAAAGGGGATGCACTATTGTGGTTTAGCTGCAATTACGACAATTACGATAAGGACCCCTAAGACAATAGTCGGTGTGCTCCAACGTGCATAATAGGACATCAAGTTGGAAGAAGACAATAAACTCACCATGAAAAAGAAACTGAAGAAGAGAGGAAGTTTTCTATCCCTTTCAAACTCATGCTTTGATTGTCTCTCCCACCCAAATGGTGGAGCATATGAAAGGACAAAATTACATTCAGTGGCTTGATAAATTGATATATGACCCTTGGAACAGAGATAACACCAAATTCTGGAATTTCCACAATGATTATGGTCATTCGACTGAATTTTGCAGACAACTTAAATAGGATGTAGAAATGTTGGTGAAGTGCGGTTGTTTCAGGGAGTTCTTCCGAAAGATTAAAGATAATAGGAACACGAAGAAAGTAGAGAACTCTTATAGTGCATGTCATGTAAAGCTCTTAACAGAATTGAGATGGAAAACAAAAAAAAACCAAATGATGCTAATTTTATCATACATGCAGGACTAAAACTGCAAAGAATCAAACATCAGGACTAAGTCTATAAAGGATCCCAAACATAAAAGACCACGAGTGTAAAATTTTTTTTTAATCAATTTTAACACAATCCCGCACCACATACATGATAGGCTAAATACAATACATTCTAGCATAATACAACAAATATCAATCCAATCTAGCCTAATCAAATTTTGAGTACCAAATGTATTTTATATTTTTTGTTGTCATTATTATTAATTTTTTAATATTTTGATGAGTTATTCTTAGTCTTTTTTTCCCTTTAAAATGGGAAAAAAACATTCAACATGAATAGTATCTTAAATGGGTAGGATTAAACTATCAAAAATAGTCATGTGACAATCATGTGACACTAAATGATTGATATTAATATTGTTCATTAGATTAAATGGTTTGAAACCAAATGATTGAAAATCAAGCATAAATAAGGATCCAAAAAAAAAAAGGTACAAGATGTGGATCCTCCTTCTTCTTCTTTTATTTTATATTTTTATTTTTTATTTCTAGGAAGAATCCTAAATAAGTAAGGTAGACATGATTATTCTTAAAACATAAAGAAAAAAAAATATATATATATATATCTATATATATATATATCGGTCTATTTGTTTCTATATCGAATAGAACAAAAATTGCATGTGAAACTCTATAAACAAGGATAAAAAATAATAAAATAGTTTCCTAATGAAACCCTCATTGAAACTTACATTCAGAGATTAAAGGAACGTGTTAACATTTTCACGATGGGTTTATCTGATATTGAAAACACATAACAAAATTGTATTATTATATCTAATAATTTTAAAGTGTGGACATTTACAAATGATTAATTGGCAGATGTACACCTTTCCACATGTCATAAATTAAGCATGTATTTTTCAAATACAAGACCTACTATATATGGAGAGGATTGTATCTGCAAGTTAGTTCAAATATTTTATAATAACACACTAAAGTCTTATGATGTTTTATAATTGGGTTAATTATATTTTAGAACTATGTATTTTGGCCAGATTGCATATTAAGTTTTTAAATTTAAATATTTCACATCGGATTCTTAATTTACAATGTGTTTCACATTTTTGGGATAGCATGACAAAGTATTCCAAGAGAAAGAACGATTTGTAATGAAATTTGATTTTAAATTTAAACTTGTGGTTGGATCTGGTTTGAAGGTGATTTTTACAAATTGATTTTGCAAAATTAAACAAGTATTTTTAAATGGCAATTATAGTTGACATTAATCACCTTTAGTTACAAGAATTTTTCAATAAAGGCCTACTAAAATTAATGACCAAACCCCAGAATGTAAATGGGACTCAATTTTGTTTTGTGACAAATAGGCTTACAAGTGTTGGTTTTTGGTTTTCCAATTTCCCTGAGTTCTTAACGCACTCAACTAAATAAGAAGAAAAAGAAACTTGAAAAAAAAAGAAAAAAAAGAAATGAGTTTGTTTTGCTAACAAGCGCAACCGGCTTTGAAAGTAAAACACAAGCTTCAATTCAATACTTCATATGTTACGAGCTTACTAACTTGGCTCTTATTTATAGTTTTTATCTGAGATTTGCTTCAAGATTAAGCAAGAATTGTCATGATCAAGCCTAGGATCCAGATTAGATAATTACATAAAAAATAGATAGGCATGCAAGAACACATGCAAACCGGCCTTGGTCACCAATGGTGCCAGTTTGCTCAGTCTTCAAGCTTTGGCTCCTAATCTTGGCTCCTATGGCGCTAGGCTTGAAGCTGTGGAGTTTAGGAGTCATCTTCATCATGTATCGCATCTATCCTTGTCAAGAATGAAGGCTGCCATGGTCAAAACACCCAGCAAATGGCGGAAGATAGCTTTGGCTACAAGGATGCTCTTGCTAGTGTGAACATAGAAAGTTGTATCCAAAATGGTGGGCTGCAACAACATATCTCTTTTTCTGAAAATTTCTTCGCTTTAATCCTTTCTTGTAACGTAAACCAATGGTAGGGGATAGCTTCACCTTGAAGTAATCTTAGAAGCCTTGACACATGACACCATCGGGTAGCTTGATGTGGCACATCTCTGGTCTTGAGATGTGGCAAGATGCTTGTCATGCTTAAGCACCTCAAGCTCCTCAATCCTTCTTTGAATCTTTTAGTGACATGTCGTCACCAACACGGGAGTGATGTTTAAGCTCTTTAAACAAGTAGCTCAATCAAACACTTTAATTAAGCATTTTAACTTAACACCTTAAGCTAGTAGGTCGTTTAAGCACCTTAAGCAAGTTGGTGAATTAAGGCAGTGATTGGGACGCAAGATTAGGGGATTGGACTATTTAATCCAGAGATAGTGTTTTGTGCTGTCTATTTCAATGAATAAGGAAATCCGATCTCACCTTTTAATCACATTAGTGGTGGATATTATATCCCCCCTCTTTCACGGGTTTAGAGAGGCAGAATATGATAATATGTCTGCTATTTCGTTAGAAAAAGAAAATTGACGGCTTTACTTGATAAACCAAAGAGAAAGGACTGAAGAGTCAACGCTACCTGACAGGACCCGACTCGCTTGGATCCTGCCTGCGTGACTTAATGTTGCCACTAAGCCACAAGCAGTTTTGAAAGTCCGCTAAACCATTTTTCAAAAGGGGTAACAACCAACAGACCAAAAGGTTTTCTCTACTGCCGGAAATTCTATTAAAATTTCGGCAGCATTTCGACTGTTTTCTAACACTCCCCAAAAGCAAAACTACAAACCTGCAAGGAAAACCAGTCCTAAACCATATTTATTCTACTAGCACGCAAATCCCACACGAATAACCACATCTCAGTAATTAATTTAACACTCGCAATACAATATATCTGTTATATTTTTCCCGTAGCTGGACTCAGTATGAAAACTGAGCTGCCTACATACCCTTACTCAAAGGGATCAAGCTACCTGTAGTTCCGATTGCATATTTACGCTAAATATGCCATACATGATACATTTACAATAATCACATCAATACTCAAAATTCCTTTATATATCCTTGCCTTTCACATTTCATTTATCATTAACCTTTCCAAACAATTTAACACAATAATACTTACAGCTTGGCAGCATGATTCCTCGCCCAAGCTAGCAACACCCTGCTTGGCGGCATAATCCCTCGCCCAAGCAGTTCTCAATCCACACAACCATATCCATTATTTATTCCCGAGGACCATAACATAACACATACATGTCACATACCAACATATAAATTCCACACATAATAATATATAAATTTCACACATTAACCCATACATTTCATACCACAGAACAGGGTAACCAGTCATCACGACCCTTCTCCCTAAGGCGTCGTGGCGGAAATCGGGTGCAATCATCACGATCCTTGGTCTCTAGGAATCGTGGCATAAATTGGCTTAATCTGTCTGAGGGTACCCTCCTCAACATCATCATCATCATCACATCTCCACATCATCCTCCACCTCAACCCCCACATCGCCATTTCCATATCAGTTCAAACACAATCAATTCAACATAACAATTCCACATAGCGATTAACACACCAATTGGCCCACATATACATATTTAATTCACAGACAAATTATATAATGTATATATATTCCGAAACCATTACTAATAATCCCAAAATTCAACCACACAATCAATTCTATAATTTCAGCACACCAATTCATTCCACAGCAAACACCAAAACATCACCACACATATCTATATCACCAATTATCAACAATTTCTATTTTAACAATTATTAACATCACAGTTCAAAACCGGGTAAATTTCAATACTCATTTATAATATTCGAATTATATGTCAAAACGAAGCTTGAAAGGAGTAGAGTACAACTGTATTTTTACCTCATCCAACCACCCCCGGTTGTGGCCAGAAAATGGCCAGGAAGCGGCGGCCGAGCACCCTCAACTCATGCAGTCCACACGAGCAAGCTTCGAGACGAACGGAGACCGGAATTAGCTTCGGGAGGTCCAAAATAGGGGAAAGGGACCACACCCACCGCCGGAAACACGCCGGAGTCCGGCGATCGGAGGAAAACGGGTCCGTCGGCTTTACAAATTTTTCCGGCGACATCACGGCGTTTCGCGGCCCGAAAATGGTGGGGAAAGGGAGAGGAGGTCCCGGCGAACCTTTCCCGGGCAGTGGACCGGCCTGACTCCGCCGGAATCTGGCGAATCGCGAAAATGCAGCTGACCGGATTTCTTGCTTTTTCCCGGTGATCTGGACCCCATCACGGCGAGCCACCGGTGCCAAAGGAGAGAGGGGGTCGGCGGCGTCATTTCCCGGGTGATTTTTGGCCTGATCTGGCCGGAAATTGACCGTGGCCGGCGAAGCCGGGCGGTCGGAAGTCACGCGAAGGGGGGGCTGCGCGAGAGGGGGGGCTGGCCGTGCGTGAGCTGTGCGCGTGCCTCTCCTCCAGATCCTTCTGGATAAATTTGTTAAAGGCAGGGGCAAAATAGTAATTTTGCCCTGCCACAGCAAAATTACCAAAATGCCCTTCATGTTATTTCAACCATAACTTCTCGGTCTTAATTCAGAATTGAGCGTACTACTAGTCTACGAACTCGTATCGACTAGCTCTACGCAACGGTACTACGGTCAAAACCATAGCATGCTCACACAAAAAGTCAACCTCGAGCCCTTCCTTGGTCAAACTTGGTCAACTCGGTCAACTTTGAGAAATTTCAATATTTTCCCCGGGACGAGGTGTTACACTACCATTCACCGGCAAAGAGAATGCACCAACAAAACGACAACACCCAAGTTCTCTTTGCAAACTTTTTTGCTTGTTTTTTTACACTTATTTTTCTTGTTTTCTACAATTATTTGCTCTGCAAACGCACCGATCTGTGTTGGGAATGAGGATTTGGGTCACTGACATATGAAAACAATAATTTCTAAATGAAAAATGTCTTCCAAATTTCAGCCCTAGTTACAGTGAGGTCATACTAGTAATTTTAGAATTGGCTTCCATCCTTCTAATAGGGGTTGAAGGAAGCAAGGCGTGGGTATAGGAGGGAGAATTAAAATGGTTTGATTATGCATTTATTTTTTTTATCCTATTTGTCTTTGAGTTTTTTTTTTCTTTGATTCTAATAGAGTTAAAAATTAATACATTATTTATCCTGATGAATTATTACTATCTTGTTGATGCTGCATACACAGAGAGTGAAGGATTTATTACACCATTTAAGGGAACACGTTATTACCTTTCAGAGTAGAGAGCGGTTCTGCACTACGAAATCAAAAAGAATACTTTAATATGAAGCATGCTTCTGCAAGAAATATAATCGAGAAAAAGCGTTGGACCATATTGAAGAGCCCATTCTTTTATCCAATTAAAATACAAGAGAGAATAACCACTGCATGTTGTTTTTTTACATAATCTCATTAGAAGATAAATGACAAATGATCCAATTGAGCTTGCGTTAGATGATTTACAAAGTGTAGACCATAACACCATAAGATCTTTTGAGGCTTCAAATGAATAGAGTACGTGCAAGAATAATTTTGCCACACAAATATATGATAAGTGGAGGGCAAATAGAAATAGTTGGAGACTATTGTATGTTTTTTATTTTATGTAGTAAGAATAAACAATCACTTGAATTTTCAATTATTTGTTATGAACATGTATTATGTAGTTCATATACAGTTTCAATGTTATGTTTATTATGTTCTTCGATTGCTTAAAAAGCACGAGACCATATTACTATTTCAATGTTATTGTTTATGTTTTTGCATTGTTATGAGTATTATTTAGGAATGAATAGTGGAAGTAGAAATCATAGGCATCTATGGACTAAAACTGAGGAGGATGTGCTGCTGAATGTTATTGATGATGTAGTGGTCAGGGAGATGGTAGCTTCAAACCCAGTACGCTTGGGCTTGTTGAGAGATCTTTAGCAACTTTGTATTTAGGATTTAATTTGAAGGCTAATCCATACATTAAATCCAAAATGAAGAAGTAGAAAAAATATTATGGAATAATTTTTGATATGTTGAACAAGAGTGGTTTTGAATGGAACACTGTGAAGACATGTATTGAAGTAGATAGTGATGCAGTTTGGGAGGCCTATTTGTAGGTTTGGAAAAAAAAACTTGCAAATTAGTTAGGTATAGTTTATGTTTTAATTTCGTTCTTATACTTTATATGTTATTATGTAGAGTAATAAAGACGTTGATGGATAGAGAGATAGATCATTTCCTATGTATGAAAGACTAGCAAATATATAGTGACTTGTGCAAATGGAAAAGATGTTGAAACTCCAGCTAATCTGGGTGCAAATACCCTTGCAAATAATGAGACTAAACCTCAACAAATTGACATTGGACACAAGGAGAATTCTCCAACGTCAGTTGGCCAATATTCGTACTCGCAACAAACCAATCAAAGTAAGATATTTAGACTATATGATGAATTAGTTGCAGGGTTAGATATTATTGTTGAATCATTGAAGCAAATGATTGAGAAATCTATCAAGCATGTGGATAAAATAGCTGATTCGATACATTTTAAACTCGATGAGGAAACGCAAAGATTTCTATATGTTGAACTTAAGGGGTTAAGACTTTCTATTACTATTAGGATCAAGGCTATCAATATGTTTAGTGAAAAGCCACAGAAAACTCATGTATTCAAGGGATTACGTGATGATGAAGAAAGATTGGAGTTCAGTTATAAGTTGATTGGAGATCCATCTCATGCTTGATGACGGTTTAGTGAGCATGACTTTTGGAATATATTGTTTATGTATGTTTTTTGTTATGATGAGCATACCATGTTGATGTGAGCATTATTTGTTAGAAATATTCATTTAGAAGTTCTTTTTAAAACCATGCATGGATCTCTTTGTTAGGTTATATGAATATTGACTGTATTCATGACAATGTTAGCATGACCATTAATTTTTTAGTGTCTACTATTTTTATTACTTAATTTATTTACTATATTAATTAATTTATATTATGTGTAGATACTAGCTATGACAACTCAAAATGTATACGTCATATTCAAAAGAAGAAAACCAGAAATTTATAATTTATGGACAGTATGTCAAAAATAAATTAATGGCTTCAAAAAAAACTAATACAAATCATATCATTCAATGGATAAAACATATATAAGTTATGTATCATATATAAAATACAAAATAAAAAATGACAAATGCTCTATAATGGAAACAAAAGTTCACAAATGCACTTGATTATCAAAGCCCAAATAAACATTTATTTGTCTTTGATTTCATTGTGGAATGAACCTTTGGTGTAATACTTATGAGTGTATTAGTATATGTATTAGGTTAAATAATTTACGTCTTTAATTTTTTTTAATGAACTGTTAGGACATTTATTTGTATCAAATTATGCCTCTCTTTTTTGGCCAATTGCATCAAATTATGTTTATTATATATTTTAATTTATTTTGAATTATTTAATGTAGTAATTTGGATTCTATTTCAAAAATTGAATAATATTTTAATAATTAAATATAGTCCAATATCATATTGCACCATACATAAAATTTCATATCCTGTCATCTAATTCAAAAATGCACTAAACATATGACATTATTAATTATATTCAATATTATATATCTAGTTTAATTCAATCATGTCATTTATATCTAATTATGCTTCCCAAACGCAGCTTAAGTAGCTTAAGATCAATAAGAAATAAAAAATAAGCTTCCCAAGCACCATAAGAAATAAATAAGTGCTTGTTTTACAAACAAAATAGTTTTGGTTACAAAATTTGCACAAACCGAGCCTAAAGCTTGCTCTCTGATTTGTGCTTGAAAATCCACCAATTTTGCCATATTGTCACAACACATTAATCCAATTTCGAAATTGATTTCAGATTTAACTAAAAGAATGTTTAAAATTTTAGAAAATTGAATCGTTTTCTGATTTTACAAACAGAAAAAAAAAATTAATTAATTAAAGAAAAAACTAGTCATCATTTTTAAACTTAATATTAATGTGAAACAAATTATAAATTGAAGATGCAAAGTAAAACTTTTTAAATTGGAGAGTCCCATATGCAATCTGGCTAAAATATAAGACAATAAAATGCAATTAACACTTTAAAATTTGTACTGTTGTATGGTTGAAACTTAAACTCAATAAAAATCTCTACCTAGTCACCGAACAAGATGTCCTAAAATGTTCATTCGATTTAATGATTAAGATACCATGTCTTTTCAATTCCAAACCCCCAAATTAAAATTATATGGTGATGAAATTAAGGGATTTCCTACAATACAACTCTTTTATGGTTGTATCACATACAACTGGTAAATACTACCGGTTAAATTGGTTAGGTTTTTTTTTTTGCCCAATAAATAACAATTTAAATAAATTTAATGTTTAATCGTGAAAAAAACAAATATTCAGACCCTTCCCCCATCTCACCCATCCCCATCCCCGAGCCCCTGAGCCCCGGAACTGCGCACCCAGCCCCGTTCTACGAGTTCCCCGAGCTTCGCACCCATAAACCCTTCCCCAAGCCCCCGAGCTTCGTACCCAGCCCCCTTCTCCGAAGCCCCCTCCCCCCAGCGCACCCAGCCCCCTTCCTTGAGTCCCCGAGCTGCGTACCCAGCCCCCTTCCCCGAGTCCCCTGAGCTTCGCACCCATAAACCCTTCCCCGAGCCCCCTCCCCCGTCTCACCCAGCCCCCTTAAAATGCAGACCGTAATATAATTGGTTGAAATATTTTATAATACTCTTGTCATGTAAATTTTCTGCTGTTGTATCTTTCAATTTCTTAAGTATGATGCATCTTTAATTTTTTACGAACATCAAATTGTGGTTGTGAAATTTTGATTTTGAATAGTACTCATGGATAAATTTATAAGGTAGAAACTTTTCAAATAAATAGTTTTCTATCCAGGTAACACCATTATATTTTTTTCCAAGTAGTAATCTGTATTTTCCCTTTTGTGGAGATTACTTCCTGCATTATAAATTTTCTAGATGTTACTATGTTTATGATCTGATGTCTCAAAAATTTATTTTGTGTATTTGGTATGTCCAACCCCCCCAATTTTTTTCTCCCCATAATAATGACTTCTGTTTCAAATGAACCATGTAGCATATTTTATTTGATTTGATGATCACTTTGCCGTTCTGATATTATAGTTGCAATTTATCAATGGCTGTTATATTGTTCCAACACTACTTAGCATTTGTTCTAAATGTTGTTAAACATGGCTGTGGTTTTTATTCGTACCCAATTATGTGAAACTTATTACTTTAAATTATGTATCTTGCATTATTGTTTTGTTATGAAATTCCTAAACTTTCATTGTAAAAGTCTTTATTGTGAACCAAATATTTGTTATTCAATTAACTTTCCCCAAAGTTTCTATGGACATTGTATTATGTCCATAATAATCTATTTCTTCCTTCATTTATATCTCTGTAGTTGGGAAAAATTGAGCATTTTTCATGTTAGGTAAGCTTACTGTTTCATATTCTCATTTATTTTTTTATTCCTTTTTATAACTACTTGCAGCAAAAGGGTACCTTTGTAACTGGCCAGGAAGATAATATTAAAATTTCAGAGGAATTAAAACTGAGGTTGGCATACCAAGAATCAGCTGTTGCTGTCTTTGCAAGTTACTTTCCAGATCCTTATCGTCCTTTTACTGAGGTCCAAGCTGCTGCTTTATTGTCCTTTGTTATAAGTTCTTTTTGTTTCCATCAAACTTTTAATTAGCATACACAAAATATGTTCATATATAATGTTACTTGACATAAATCTTGTAGGTGCAATGGATGATAATTTAGAGCACAATGACAAGGGTAAAAAGACAGCAGTTGGTGATGCTGGTTTGAAAGGGAAGAGAGGGAGAAAGAACGCTACAAATGATGACAGTGTTATTGCAAATCTATATTCAAGGCCATGGCTAAACTATTAGTGAGTTTGACTGTAACTATATGTTTTTGATAATTTTCTCAATGTAAATTGAAATATGTAATCTGAATTAGTTAACAAAAGTCTAAAATTTAAAAATTTCGCAGTAATAGAGAGGTAGGACTACTTAAGCAAAAAGCTGTCAAAATTGATAAAAAGGTAAATTCTTTCGTACTTTTACTTGGTTGAGGTACATGCTATGAAGGGCAACAAATCTAATTATCAATTTTGATTATTTCAGGTCATGAAGCGTATAGGAGATAATTGGAAAAAGCTGTCCACTGGTGAGAAAGCAAAATTTGCTGCGCCTACTCAACCAGTTTCTCCTCCTCCAGCTAAGGTCTCCCTCGCGAAGCTGCACAACAGATTGCCCCAACAAAGATAGGGAGTTTAAATACAAGATGTTCCCCTGAACGTTTGTGAGGTTTAGTTGAGTTGTTTACCGATGATAAGAAGAAGTGTATACAAGGTCTTGGGTTTGGTTCTTTGATATGTGGTACGACTAGTGGTATAGATAGAAAATTGATAGCATGGCTGGTAGATAAGTTTGATCCTAGCACTGCTACCATAGAATTGCATGGTAGAAGGTACACACTAGGTTCGAAGGACGTTGAGAGATTGATTGGGTTAAAAGATGGTGGATGTCCAGTAGATATTAGTGGTCCAATGGAGGCCATAGAGGAGCTGAAGACTAAGTTTAGTTCAGCTATTCCAGGCATTTGCATTTCTGACCTAGCAAATATTTTGTCTGATAGGTCAAGTATTGTAAATGATGATTTTAAAATGGTTTTCACATTGTTTTTGATGGGAACGATTCTTAATCCCAATTCTAGTGTGTTTGTACCATTTAGTTATCTTCATGTTTTGCTGAATGTTGATGGTATTGTGAACAAAAATTGGGCCACTTGGACGTTCAATAACATGGTTGAGGGCTTCAACCGGTACAAAGCTGACAATATGTCATACATTAGTGGTTGTGTACTAATCTTGCAGGTATATTTTTACTCATTAATTGTATTTCATTTATTACATAATGTGAATGCCAGTCTTCTCTTATATAATCCATGATTTTATGCATAACAAATTTGTGCATTTTATGTGCTACAGCTATTTTACTTCGATGTTGTGTGGCTGGACAAACCAATTGTTGACAGAGCACTGGCTCCCATTCAGGCATGGGGAGGCAAAGCCAAAAAAAATTCAGATTGCAGTTAAAAAAATTTGGTGGTCTTGGATCGGAGAAGGTATATAATTGACTATTTTTGTTAATGTGTTTGTTATTAAATGTTGATATATATTGTTCATAACATATTTGTAGGTTACAACAAGGGAATTGCAGTTTGAAACCAGATTTGAAGCAACAAAAATTCGGCGTCCAGATGCAACAATATATGCAGAAAAGAGAGATGTTGATGGGCTCAAAGCTGAAATTCAGCAGTTGAAACAAGATGTTGCAGGTCTTAAAGTGGACTTTGCAACTTACCAGGTGCAGGTGACTGATCAGCTTTCGAAAGTGCTTGATGCTGTGTCATCAAGACCAGAAGCTAATGACGTCAACATCACACCACCAAGTGCACAAAGAGCTGACAACAAAGAACCAAATCAAAGTAATGACGATGCCATACCCGTTATGACACAGCCCATGACCATGTTTGTTTCAACCGAAGATGAAGCACCAAAGAAAAATGTTGTCGATGATGTCATCATAAATGATTCCTCTTCATTTGCTAATATTGCTTTCGGGGAAAAACTTGATGGATTGGTCCATGCCATTGTACGAATGGAGGTTGTATGACATTTTTTATGTATGTGTTTACTTTAAAGTTTGCTATATAATATGTAATTTTGTTATCTATTTCTTATGCAGGGAGAGAAGAAAAGAACTATGGGCAGACGTAGTCCAATTTTGTTGTGAACGGAAATGCAAAGGAAACAGACCCGATATGCACGGTCACCTTGGACTACTATGAATCGTGATCGTGTTGGTCCGTTTCAAATTCCAAAAGACTTGCCCGATGGAGATTTTAAACTATTGCAGTATATCTTTGATCCTGATCTTGATAAAAGGTATGTTTAATTTGTAATGCATTTTGTCTATTATGATATGTGTCTTCTATTTATATTAAATTGTAATTATTGTTGTTTATTTTTTGTTTTTGTCGTTTTACTAGTGAGATGCTCATTAAGACCGAGATGTTTCATTATACTCGTTGGGATTTGTTGTCGTTGGCTCCGCAAAAATGGATTGCAAAGGAAGTAAGTTAATTCTTAGCGAATGAACTTTTTAATCATAATCTTTCGTATGTTCAATATTACGTTAACAATATTGTTGAGTCACTTATTTTATGGTTTGTGAAGGTCATTTGCGCATTTGTGGAACCCATGACTTACAATGGAAAAAAGGTGAATGGAGACAAGCCTCGGAAGTGGTATTTACCACCCCATTTTCAAGTATAAAAATTTGAAACCTTAATTAATTATCATTTTGATATTTTCACATTAAATGTCTTATGTTAAAGCTGAAACCATCTCTTTCACACTGTTAGGAAGAGGCACTGAGTAGTAAACCGGTTGTTGCTAATTTTGCAAAAAAATGGAACATGACAAAATGTTTCATGGGGCCGGTGGCGCTTTGTGAAAAGGTCTATCAGTACTTTTGGCATATTTATTATTATACAACAACAATACTATGATGGACAGCATATATATTGACTAACTTTGGTCATTCTGATATACATATATTCCTCCCCATCCATGACATGGTTGGTCATTGGTTTTTATTGATCGTGTTGGTGAAAGATAAAGCTGCCAAGATTTGGGATTCTCTCCCAAGTCCCAGGACAAAAGTAGCTCGTGCAAGATGTGCAGAGACTATCGTAAGTTATACCATTTTTTATATACACATACCTCTTCAAATTATAATTTTTTTGCCCTTCTAAGTATTCACCATTTTTGGATTTGAATGACAGTTGGAGGCTTTAGACATAGTCTTGATGAATGAATGTAGTAAACTTTTCTAGCAAAAATGTTTTTTTGGAAGTTTGCAGCTACTGCCAGCAACATGTATTCGGGAACAAGATAACGGGCATGATTGTGGAGTATATGTCATGAAGTTTATGGAAGAGTCTTGCTTGATTAACGATCCAAATGAACATGTAAGCTATTTATTTCATTACTTAATTTGAGATTGATTTACTTAATTCCATTGACTTTTTGTTGTTTAGCTTGATTCGGCTGCGGAAGGGTGGAATATTGCATTGGAGCTAGTGACGGAAAGTAATAATCAGAATTATTATGGCTTAATGCATGCTGCTGCAAAACATCATGAAGCCATTGCAACCAATGTCTTGCACACGTACGTCAAAAAACCAGGGGTGGACCATCCAAAAAAGGGAAGAAGAATATCTAAACCATATCATTTGACCCTTTTGTGATTGTAAATGAAATGCTTTTGATAATATTGTCCTTTTAGGTTTTTTGATATGCCTGCTAAATGCACATAAGTACAGGTAGACTTTTTTTGTGCATGGTAAACTTATGTTCGTTAAGGAACTATTATATTTTGTTTATTAGTAGATACCCGAGGAGACACCATTTCTTAATGGTGTGTTGATTGTAACAGTAGGCTTTATACATAGTTTTAGATCTGTTTTTATGTTCCAAAGATACCGGAAGGAAATATGGGCCATTATGGGGTGGCAGATGAAGTTTCTTTCTCCAACCAGCAAAACTCTTCCTCCAATAATTGACTGATTGCATGATGTAAGTAGTATTATTCTTCTTTGAGTGATATGCAATTATTCTTTTTCCATGTATAGTTTGTTGTCAAGAAAGTTTGTTGTCATAAAGCTTTTTCTTTGATAAACTTTTAGTCTATTTTTGGTTCAAGAGTTTGAACTATTTGTATCTAACTAGGATGGTGATGTTGCTGCACAACAAGACATGCTTTGGAAGCAAAGCATAAATGCTATCAATGGAGTTGCTAGTAGGAACATCTTCCACTTAGTTTGGGGCAATTGATTTCAGCATATGCTCATGAAGGTGAGTTTTTGGCACTATCTATAATTTCATTACTTAATTACAGCACTATCTATAAAACAGTATCATTTTTGTTATTTTAACATTTTTGGTGTTCACTGGTTATCATTTATAATTAGAAATATAAGTTCCAAAGAGAGAGAGAGAGAAATAAAGATATTTGTTCAAATAAAAGAGTAACAGTTCATGATTGTCATGAATGGCCACAAAATAATACAATTATATGTCTTCATACAAAATTAATTATATTACCATTCATAAACATAGTATGAGAGTATAAAAACATATCTTGTTTCCTGTTAAACATCTAATGTGCATGTCTGAATATTATTAACAGAGAACATTTTTATTTTTGGTTGTGTGCTTGACTATGACAGTTGTCCTGCAGATGATGAAACCAAAAGGAGGAGGAAGAAGAAGACAAGAGTTATGATGGGGGAGGAAACAGGATTAGGTTCAGGCATTTTGAATATACTTTTGGATTTGAGTATGCTGATCGAGTCAAACGGATAACTAGTACAGTTCGAACTGATGGGTCATATATTACTTAATTTAAATGCCATTGGAGACTTGACTGTGGTGGAAATAGATTATGTTGGGTTTTATTCCAAACTGATGGCTTGGACGCTTATTACAGGTTTTCAAGGCCTGAAAATGTTATTGGTCTGTTAAGTTTAAATTTGGTTGTATAATTCCCTTTAAGTTGCTAGTAACATATCTGATTAGTGTGGATTAACCGTTTGTTACTTTCATTTTTTGTTATTGGAGAATAGCAAATAGATGCGCATTGATGCAACGAATTAATACCAGAAAAAAATGTGCACTCACAGAACATTCATTTGTTTTGTGTACAAAAAAGCTAACTAGAGGGATTTTGTAAAATATACCCTAAATAATTTATATAACAAGCATAAAAAATAGTGCAAGAGAAAAAGAATAATGTATGAGAGAGACATAAGTAGAATGGAAGATACATTAAAATAACTTCCTCAAAACAATTCCAACAAAGTACTAACTTCTTACAATATAATTTACAGCACACAAACACTTGGCCATAGGAATTGTAATTGGCCTTTAAAGGCTTCGGACATTTCTAAGGTTGCCAAAAACTCTCTCATTTCACTCTTCAAATCTTGGAGCTGCAATGACAATATTAAGTAGACTTTAGAATTATACAAGAAAATACAAGGAAACTAAACATTGATAGATCATAATTTATTTATGTTTTATATACCTTGATACTTAAATTAAGCATGTTTTATTCATTTAAAATAGATTAATATATATTTTTCTATATTTTAGGTGATTTTGACACCAAGGAAGAGAATTTGAAGAAAAAGGGCAAAACTGTAATTAAAAGCATGCAGACAGATTAGTCCAGGCTCTAACCTAGGCACATGGCCGGTGATTTCAGCTGCTGCAAAGCAGCGAGACAGAGCAGCCCAGGCGCCTGGGCTGGCGCGATTTTGGTCCGTTTAGGCGCGTTTTTGTGTGTTTTGTAGCCCTAGGTTTTTAGTTTAAATAGGTTTAAGTTATCTTGTAATATGGTAGCCGTTTTGAGAGCAAAAAAAACAAAAAGAGAGAGATTTCTAACAATTATGAGTAGCTAAATCTTTCTCTTGGGAAAGAGTATTGTTCATTGCTAAAGTATAAGGTGTGAGACTTGGTTTATAAGTTTTAATTCAATTTTAATTATTCAATTTGTGTTCTTCCAATTTATTTGTTAATTATTCAATTTTCTTTTAATTATAATTTGGATCCGTTATAATTATTTGTGGATTGGGTATTAACTAATTAGGAATTCAATCGTATTGAATGTTCTGTGTTAGTAGCACTTTGATTTTAATAATTGCATGCTAAGCTTTTGTTAATTTCTTAGGAGAATGCATAATAGATTAAAGTTTTACAACGTTTGTAGGACTTGTTTATTGTTGGTTGCTATTGTTATTAATGCTGTTCTGATTTGATTTATATCACGTTGGTTTAGATATTTCAGGATTATGATTACTTTACGATCATATATGAATTAATTAATTGTGAGAGTTAGAATAAAATTGGCCGTGCTATTTTATTCAATCCAACATTGAATGATTATTTTTGGATATATTTTTGTCTGTGATCACCTGTTCTTTAGTAATTGAAGATACTCTGACCCAAGGTTTTCTCCTATTGTTATTTTCAATATTTATTAATTTTCGTTCTTTAATATTTGAATTTGCCAACATAAAATCCCCCTTTTGTCTTTTTAATTTTGCTTTAATTGGAATAGAAATAGTTTGATCATCAGTCTATGTGGAATCGACCTGAACTTGCTGCTACTACGGTAGTGTTTAAATTCAGTAATTAATTTTGATATTTACGACACGCATCAAACATCATCATAACCGAACCCTTTTCACAGAGCCAATGAACATCCTCAATACAAAGAATAGCAAACAGTAACTTAAGGATTACATTATGAAGATAATACTGAAAACAATTAGAACAATAAAGAAGTCATAACAAATTTTTTTTTTTCGCAAAAGATTCTTAATTATTTTCATGAATTGCAAGAGCTAAAAGGGGTTAACATCAATTGTGTCAAACTGATGGAATATAAGTTGAAACCAGAATCTTGCCAGGATCAAAGTTTTTCTTAAACTATAATAAATGACTGAATTTTTTCTTGCGTTTGTAGAACTTGTAAATAAGACACAATCATAAATAACATTAGAAATAGGTGAATTAAACAAAAATTAAATCTTTTTATGTATATCACAATGAAACCAACATATATATACTCTATGTTACAACTATTTTGCACTCATACCTTTGTCCATCCCACCACCATTTACCATATGAGTCGGCCTGCAATGATGTATCAATATTGTCATTGCCGCGTTTTGTATTGCATGTGCGCTTTGTGTGCCCAACCATTTTTCACTTACTGCAGCGCCGTTCTTTTGCCGCCTTACTTGTTTCCCCTGCATATCCAACTTTGTTTTTCACAACCAATGGATCCTTTATACTATGCTTCTTCTTCCCTGTTATGTCTCCCATGCAGAGTTTTGTTTCTTCATACATGTTTTTGTATTCTTCCATACGACTAGTTAGTCGGGCCACTTCCAATTTTGCCTCTTTAAATTCATCATCTGTCTTGGATGCAAATAAACACAGTTTGTTACAGTCCACACTCAATGAGCCATATCGAAGAGCTGTTGCAACTTCATCAGAAAATTCGTGTACACCAGGACATTGAACCCTACCTTTCTTTGCATCTTTTCGCCAACGGTTTAGCACCAATGAATCAAGAATATCTTCAATGTTCTCCACTTTCATTACATAAAATAAATGACTGCAAGGAATTCCGATGCTGTCGAAAATATTACATGAGCATTATATGTGTGGTTGATTGTAATAGTACACAACATTCCAAGTTAATTCTGGATGCATATGCTTTGTCAATGTGTATACACGCATACCTCCATATTCTATGCAATTAGTGGGGAAAAGAACTGCATGGTCCTTAATTTGTATGAGAACTTTTTTAAATATTCGCCTTGTGTACACTTTTGCAGCATGTTTCTCAAACTGATGAAGGTCACTAATAGCGACTGGAGTCGTACTTTTACTTTTAACATCATCATTCACTTCTTGGTTTCGCATCCTTAAAATAGCCATATCAATACTTATCATAAAATCGTATAACTTTTGTCGGGACTACATATATCTATTTAAGTAAGCGTTCATACTCTCACATCGTTGAGTGCTTCGCATCCCGGCAAAAAATTGACCTTTCATGAATGCTTCAGCCCAAATTTCGCGTGTCTTGTACATCATTGTCAACCATTCCTTGTTGTGCAAACTAAACTTGTCTAGCATGCGTAACCAACGATGCTCAAACTCTTCTGGAGTATATTCACCAAGCATACAGTCTGTAAATGCCCTGACCACTTCTACATCGTGTAAGTTTAATTAAGCGTTTCTTTCAAGATGCCATGTGCACAACCGATGGTATGAATTAGGAAACACATTCATAATAGCTTTTCGCATTGATTTATCTCCATCGGTGACAATGGAATGAGGATGCTTACTGTTCATTGCAAGCAAAAATGTCTTCAATACCCATGTATATGTATGCACTATTTCATCAACCAATAATGCCATACCAAAAATGGTTGTCCGATGATGATTGTTTACACCGACTAGTATCACTAATGGCTTTCTATATGCGTTTGTTTTGTAGGTTGCATCAAAAGCCAAGACATCACCAAAACAATAGTAGTCAAAACGACTTGTTGAGTCGGCCCAAAATATGTTTGCAAGTCTATTATCTGAGTCAACTGTGTACCTGCAAAATAGTTCAGGATCCATCTCTACTTTTGCCCTCAGATATGCAATTACTGTTTCTGAATTCGTATCCATGATATCACATTTGTGTTCAGCCATAAGTGTATTTTGCAAGTCTTGCCTTGTGAAGCCAACTTTGTCGTATCCTCCAACTTGGTCCACCATGTAATCCATGATTTTACTTGTTCCAATGCCTACGTTGGGCATTCCTTTAGCTTGTTCCAAATTTGTTTTTTGCACGCATCGATTCGATCGGATAAAGGGTACCTCAAGGCTGACAAGCAATTCATGTGAATGGTCTGACACAAATCTAGTTACAACCCATTTTCCATCCATCTTGTTCTTAGTTACACAAAATGCAGCACCACACCCTTCCTTTGTTAATGGCCTCGGTTGCTTTTGTCTATTGGTTCTGTGCAACCACACATCTCTTCGATAGCCTTCCTTATCACATACCCATGTACGCTTTCTGATATTTCCATTTTTATCTTTCTTAAATTGATTTTTCCTGACACCAAATCCAATTATCTTTGAATATGTGGCATAAAATTCATTTGCATCTTCAAATGAATCAAATTCCTGCCCAAGCATGTCTGCATCAGTCAAATAAGCATATTTTTTTCATTTCTAAATTCAGCAGTTGATTCTTTGTTATCTATGAAGACCGACTCATCTTCAGTGCATTGATCAACATTTAGATCGATGCTCGTAATTCCAAAAGACTTACAATGCAACTCCTGCATTTTATAGCATTTACTACAATAACTACAATTATACACCATAAACATATAATCAATAACTCATACTAAATAATATTTTCTAACACAAGGATATGTTATACTAAACATCTAAACCCTAAAAATAAAATAAAAACCATTTATATGAAAGATAACATATTTTGTAATATGGTAATACTAAATCATTGGGTTTTATGGATTTGTGTTAACTTTATACTAAATATTTACATAGAGAACAAAATCACTTATATGAAAAACTTTTAAAGTTCAATTATTTAGGAATATTGCTAATTTACTATGACTGTAAAAATATTCAAAGATGTTTATATTGATCCATGAATATTGTCTAATGCAATAAGCAAAAATTGTAATAAAGAAACTATAATTTTGTACGGAGAACAAGAAAAAAAAAGAGGGAGTAGCATATTAATTAGAAATAGGAAACTATATAAAATGAAGTAAACAAAAATTTGCAAAAAAAAAAAATTGAAAAAGAGATGGAGTAACATATATATATTGGCAAGCATTTTTTGAGCTCTTCATATTAAAAATTTGTGAGTAAGTTTATATGTACTAGTGAACCCTAAATGCAGTAAGTAAAATTCATAGCTATATATGTACTAATATCAATTCTTAACTTCCTCAAAATATGTTCTCAATTGAAGAAACTAAACAAAATGAAGCTAAGAAGAGAGTATTGAACCTTGGGTAGACTTGCTTCCGAGATGCAATGTTGGAGCTGTTGGAAGGCTCCTGGAAATGACTTTAGCACCAAGAAAAGATTGAAGTTAATTGGTTGGTGAATATTCATATCTAGCATCATTAATGATATATGGTTGTTGGCATATTAAACATTATTTACTACCAAGTACAAAAAAAAATGTTTAAAATATTATAACTTTAAATATATATCATTTAAAAGGTCATTCCAATATACTATTTATATTGAGGTTTGGTAAGTGAATAATTTTCTTTTACTTTAAGCTTGGTGGATAATTTATGCTTTGTCAAAGTAGTTAATTCATAAAGCAGGTAACACCATTATTATTCCGTAATATCTAAAACGAGGTAATATTGTCCATAAAAAAGTAAAATAATCTGCAAATAAAGTAACATCTTCCATAAACGGAATAACAATACCGAAAGATGATAATATTGTTCAAAGAACCTGTAACTTATCCATAAATAAAGTAAATTGGTCCAAAAATATTATAACTTTGCTAAAATGATGTAATACGATCCACAAGTGAGATGATATGGTCCATAAAGAAGGTAACACTAATCCATGAACAAAGTAACGCGATTTACAACATGCTATCCAAAACGAAGTAATATTGTCTATAAAAAAGTAAAATAATCTGCAAATAAAGTAACATTTTCCATAAACGGAGTAACAATACTGAAATGTGGTAATATTGTTCAAAGAACCTGTAACTTGTCCATAAATAAAGTAAATTGGTCCAAACATATTGTAACATTTCCAAAATGATGTAATACGATCCACAAGTGAAGTGACATAGCCCATGAAGAAGGTAACACTAATCTATGAACAAAGTAACGCGATTTGCAACATGCTATCCAAAACGAGATAATATTATCCATAAAAAGATAAAATAATCTACAAATAAAGTAACATCTTCCATAAACGGAGTAACAATACCGAAAGATGCTAATATTGTTCAAAGAACCTGTAACTTATCCATAAATAAAGGAAATTAGTCCAAAAATATTGTAACATTGCCAAAATGATGTAATATGATCCACAAGTGAAGTGGCATTGTTCATAAAGAATGTAACACTAATCCATGAACAAAGTAACGCGATTTGTAACATGCTATCTAAAACGAGGTAATATTGTCCATAAAAATGTAAAATAACCTGCAAATAAAGTAATATCTCCCATAGACAGAGTAACAATACCTAAAGGTGGTAATATTGTTCAAAGAACCTGTAATCTGTCCATAAATCAAGTAATTTGGTCCAGAAATATTGTAACATTACCAAAATTAGGTAACATTGTTCAAACGTGAGGTAACTTGTCTATCAATGGAGTAATGTAATCATAAAATATTGTAATATTACTACCGGTTATATCCGTTTACATAGGTAGCTTTACTCTTGTGATGCCACTTGTCAACATGTAAGCATGGTTCTACCAGTCCAACCATAATAACAAGTTGTACTGTAGGCTGACCCTGAAATTAAAGATAAGTTCGGGATGATGACTGTATTAAAAATTTACATTTAAAAAATTAACAGAGGAGTTCAACAGGGTGAGAAAGTTGTAAAGAAATGGAAGCTAAAATCAGAAGACAATAGAAAAATAAAGGATGTAGAAATTGGTACTGTGAATTGAAATAAAATTGCGAAGGCAAAGAGAATATGATGCATTGTTTACGGACCAAGTTATTCCCACTTAAGTTGCCATTAATTCTAGCCTTCAAAAATCAAAATTTGTGAAAAGTTATTTCTCTTTATCCTCAGCATCAAGTTAATAAGAGTATGCAATCAAATATAAGATTACCAATCAATCAAATACTAACTAATTAAATTTTGAGTTTTTTTTTTTTAATTAATTAAATTTGGATGGCCGTCTAAAGGTCAATTTATGAAAGTATTCTTACAATGGTTTAAATGCAATTTTGTATCCTCCAGTTTTGTTCAATTTAGACTCTTAAATATAAAAGTCAACCTTCATTTACACATTTAAAAGGATTAAAGATAATTAGAAAAAAAAAATATAATAATAATAATAATAATTAAAAAAAAAAAGAAAAAAGAAATTGATAGACAATAAACTGTCAATAAGATTATTATCTTTCCAGTTTCAAATTTCACCTTAAATTCTACTGATAATATCAAATATATACATTAAAAGTCTACTAGTAAATTTAGAATTAGAATGTTTATATTGAATGAAGAAGATTAAGCTATAGGATATTAAATATTTCTAACCTTCCTATGATTTACAAAGGACTTGCAACTTTCTGCTCAGAGCCATATACTTGTCCATTTTGTTTATGAATAATGCTATGTTTACTAACTTTGCTTACCAAATGTGGCAAATGAAGTAAAAACAAATCAATGGTTGAAAAAATTAATATAAAATAAACATGGTTATCCAAAACATATCTTGTACATCTATCCCCCTGAAAAAGTTGTAAAACATCATTTAGTTATAAGAAATCCCTTCAGCACTTTTTATATTTCAAACTAAACCATTAAATCTTAGGCTGGAACCTAAAATCTGGCAGCAAAAAATTTAAGGTTCATAATTTTCCATATTCCATTGCTCTTTTGAACTCTTGATTCAAGGCAGATTCAAGTAAATACAAAATTCATCAAGTAATTTAGAACTCTTGATTCAAGGCAGAATCTTACAGACAAAATCACATGACAAACAAGATAAGAAGAGAAATATGTATTCGTGTGTTCCATTAATTGCATCCAAATTTACAATGTCCTTCAACATATTAAAGTAACATAGTATTCTACACAAGACTGGTACAAAAAGTTATCATTACTCCTGTTTCAAACTAAAAATGTTATCAGTAATCCTAATAGCTCAACTATATAAGTCTAACTATGTTATATCAAGCTAACACTTAGTCAGTTAACAGTTTCCAAATGCAAGATTAAAGAAAAATCTAGCCTTGGTGTTATGTTTCCACAAAGAGGCAACTGCAGTTCAAACTCTTGATTTCAAAGAAAGCTGACCTGTTGGTAGATTCCACTAACATCAACTCTCATTATGTAACAGGCAAACCTTGCTTCACATCCATTAAACCTCTTATGAGCCCCAGGATCTCATTTTGCATTCCATTAACTCCATGCGGTGTGACCTTCTCTTTCACTGCAGTGAACCACAAGTCATCTTTGTCTTTGTATTTGTTGTTTTCTTCATCACTGCCATACCAGAGACATATAACTTTTGCAATGGCTGTAACATACAAGCCACAATCATAACCATTCCTTTGTTGAGGTGAATCTCTGCATTCTTTGTAAATGGCATTGGACGCTGAATTGGAGTCAGACAGAAATCCAACAACAGCATTGTAAAGTCGTTTAGCACCCCATGTATTCATCCCTCTACAGCTATCATGATGAACAAATACATTAGACTCTCTCTCAAATGCAAGTAAGCTCCAATGGGTTCCACCTTCAGCTTTACCCACATCATCGTTGTCATTTACAGGAAAGATTACCAGGTTTTTAGAAGGCAAACGAAGGGATTCCAAGAACTCTTTGAGACCCTCAGGAGGACAATTCATTATCCAGAAAGATATTGATGGTGGAACCAGTAAAATTTTTTCAGAAGGATTGGATGAAGAAAGATAACTAAAATAGAACTCAATTATACGATCATTGAGAAAATATGGACCTTGAAGTATGTCCAAGTCTGATCGCCTTAGTACAACATCCTCATAGCTAAGAATCTTTTCATCTGGGTTCGATTTTCCCATCTGGGTATTGATTATCTGGCAAAACAAACAGCAATAAGATCAACCACCTCCACTAAGTAAACAATATATATATATAAAAGAAATCCGTTGAAAAAAAAACTAAATCATTAAGTTATATGAATGTCAAACATGACTAAAGATTATTCTTCCGCAAGAAAAAAATATACAAAAACATAATGCTAATAATTTCATCTTCCATAATTCAAACATAAAGGAGACATACGAATTCGAAACTGCAGAGCAAAAATGGAAGACGAAGAAAACAGGTGAGGAAGAGTATTCTACTGTTGCCTATTAACCTAACAGAAAGAAAACACAAACCCAAACGTCTCCCCCCCCCCNCCCCCCCCCCCCCCCCCCCCCCCCCACACACACACATAAAAAAGAAAGAAACGAAAATCATAACAAAATCCAAAACCCTAAACTTCGGAAGTCGTAATTCCAAAATCCGAAAACAAAAAAAAATTATAATAAACTTAAAAATCCACAAATTAATGATTGAGATAAGAATCTTACCATAGGAAAGAGAATGGAAGGGCGAGAACCTTGGAGGATTGAGCGTCAGAGAGTGGGAGAACAAGCCCAAACAGAGAAGAGAGAATTTCATGGGTTTCAAAAATTGAAAATCTATAATCGAATTGTTTTGGATGGATTTAAAATAAAATTACTGATGAGCTGATCCAAACAATTTAATTAAAATATAAACTACTATAAAATATATATTAAAAAAAATAAAAAATTATTATATTTTTTTGTTTTATTTAATATTTATGATGGTTTATATTATTTAATTTAAAAAATTAATTATAAATTATATATTATTCTAATCAATTTTGTTTTAATTAATTTACCAAATGCTAACAGATTTTTATTAAAAAAAATGTGGCTATTTTACAAAAATAAAAAAAGGTAAAATATAAAATTTCAACTTTTAAGTATCTAAAATATTAAAATAAAAAATTTACAAATTTAAATTTAAATTCAATCCAAAACTGACCATCTAATTCAATATAAACTAATTATTATTAAATTGGATAAAAATAATGTTGAAGTTGATTTGGATTAAAATGAAAATTACATAATTAGATCATATTAATTATTATCAAAATAGATTAGTTTTGAATTATGAATGCTCATGTTACTAAGTACTGAATGAGTAAATACTCTATCTATCTATCAAATAATATTTGGACAATTTAACACATCAGCAAGCTGACCTTTTTCAATCCTTCTCAATTCGTTAAAACATTAGACCATTGAAGAAAATCTTGTCTAAACAAAAATAATTTACTGTCGTAGAAAACATAAAGAAAGACCAAATCTGAGAAAATATTTTTCTTCTTTTTTTTGGATGGGTATGTTTAAGATAAAAAGAAATGTCAAATCTCAGCATGATGGAAAATCCTTTTTTTTAGGTGTGTTTAAGATAAAAAGAAATACTAAATCTCAACATTAAGGAAAAGCAAAAACAAAACAAAAAGAAAATTTGGTGAAAGGAGGATTTTGAAAAAAGTTTTTTTTTATGATTTCCATTGGTCGGACTATTTCAACCAAATTTCAATCAAGTGTTAGATGGGTTGCCATTTGTGGAATATGAAGGTAATTTAGGGTTTTTTGTTTTTTTTCCTTTGTGATGTTAGATAAAGAATAAGATGAATTTTACCTTTTAACATTCACATTTAGAGCAGTTAGATTAAAAAAGCTGAGGAAACTAAATTGTCCAAATGCATCTCCAACAGTACTATAATTTTTTTTCCTATGCCAGTACATAAAGGGAAAAAAATAAAACTGGAAGTTAAGGAGAATAGAAGACATTTCATTGAACTAAGAGCCAAGTTGTAGGCAGGTAACCAATGAGCTACTTGTGCCAGGCCTCCTAGCGCAAGAAAGGGACAGACTGATTTTTCATTCACGGCCAAAATATGCCGGACAATTTTTTCTCAAAATTCAAAATTCCACACATAGAGCGTTATGAAGATCGATCATAGGGAACAACATTTAGGAATTTATCATGTCTAGATGGAATTCAAAGGAGTTGATGACGCAATCATGCGTAAGGCTTTTCAAAGGCATAACAAGGGTATCCTTCAAAGGCTTGAGACCTAAAACCATTGGATCGTTCAGTCAGTTGAAGGATGCCTTCGTTGCTCAGTTTTTGGGGGGCTTGTCTAGTGAATAAGCCACACTCTCACATATCCTCGATCTTGCAAAAAGAGAGTGAATCACTAAAATCATATGTTCAAAGGTTTAATGAAGCCATGATGGAGATTGAAGGTGGAAGTGATGACCAAGCCATACAGGCCATGCAGAACGGGTTAAGAGAAAATGATTTCATTCGAACCATAGCCAAAAACCTGCCTCAGACATTCTTAGAGAGGTTAATGGAAGCCCATAAGCATATTTCAGTTGAGAAAATTCTTGAGTCTCGCATGAATCTTAATAAAAAAGTAAGCCTAGTCAGGAGTTAAGCCAAGTGCGATGAAATTGCAACAGAAAGAGGTCCACGAGGTCTAAAAAAGAGAATTGAAAGATATACACTCATAAATGCTGCTTACTTAGAGGTGCTGATGCGAATCAAAGATCATGAAATCTTGAAGATGCCAAATCCAATTTTGACCCGACCAAATGGAAGGAACCAAAACAAATATTGTCAATATCATAGTGATTTTGGGCATAATATATGATTATTTTGAGTTGAAAGAAAAAATCCAAGATCTATTTCGACAAGGCCAGCTTAAAAAGTTTAAGTTAATGAATAAGAATTTTAAAGTCACATTGCTAAAGTCTCGTGAATTGAAGACAACATAACTTGAATACTTTACTCAAGCGGCTCATACAAATGATTGAAAAATGAAGCATCTAAAATGATTTTATATGTGGTGTAAATATTTTGATACATTGTGTATCATTTTTTAATCAATGAAAAAGTCCTTTAGAAAAAAAAAAAAAAAAAAAAAAAAACCATAGATAAAATTTACCTCACGTGCGACTATGTCATGGTTGGCTCTTTGAGCTAGAGCTCATATTTGACCAAGAGGAAAAGCTTAGCCGATTTCAACCAAAAGACAGGCTCAACTTATGTCCAATTAAGGCTTAATGACTTCCTGAGCTGGGCCACAAGCTCTACTAGAGGCTGAATGGCATCCTGAATGAGCCTCAGATCAAATTAGCGCTTAGCCAACTGGGATTACGATTAGACCATTACTAATGGAGGCGTGAGCAGACCCAATGGAAATGTGAGTTAGATCATGACTGATTGAGAATCGTCCATGAGCTAATAAGCTTCCACATACAATGCTTAGATAGATTCAAATGGAGGCTAGCTTGCTTGATCCTTGAATTGGATCTCAAATTTCGACTAAAAGCTTAGAGGATCCCAGAAATCTCAACTCCTGGGTTCACTCGGGTCTTTACGACCAAATGAACTGCCATATCAACTATTAGAGTTCACTTGGGTCATTACGCCAAGATGAACTACCATATGAATGTTTGGAGTTTACTTGGATCTTTGCGATGGAGTGAACTGTCATATGAACCCTTGGGGTTCACTCAAGTCCTTACGAGATGGTTATTCGCCATATGAATTTTTAAGGTTCACCTTGGGTCCTTGCGACGAAGTAAACTGCCATATGAACTTTTGCAGTTCATTCGGGTCTTTGCGATGGAGTGAATTTCCATATGAATCTTTGTAGTTCACTCGGGTCCTTGCAATGGGGTGAACTGTCATCTGAACTCTTGGAGTTCACTCGGATCCTTACGACGGGGTGAACTACCATAGGAACATTTGAGGTTTACTCAGGTCACTACGACGGGGTCCACTGTCATCTGAACTCTTGCAATTCAGTATGGTCCTTGTGACGTGGTAAATTTTCATATGAACTTTTGGGATTCACCTCAATCCCTGTGAGCAAGTGCATTGCCATCTTACTTACTGGTGGGCCTAAACATGTATATCTTACATTTTGAAATTTGACTCAACTGAAAATTTGATCAATTTTTGGTACTATTGTTGTGGGGATTTTGGTAATGGGCTAAAGAACCCTGGGGCCCATAAAATTGATGAAAGCCTCATGGCATTAAGGCTAAGAATTCCAAACAATTGGGCAAAAGTCACTAAGGTTGAGCCACAGGCCGCCCACGTCTCACTCACTGAAGACCCATAAGGCAAGGTTGAGAAGCAAGCTCAGAGCTAGAGGTGTGTAGACCATGCTATGGTCAAAGAGAAATGGCCTAAAAGACACCTAACTCAAGTGAGGGCAATCTTCACCATTTCGCCACCGCCACATGTCATCATCAAATGATATATGGTTAAAACCTTTGAATCTCAGCCATTGGTTAAAAGTATTAAAGGGAAGAATATGTGAGAATGAAATGGACAAAATGTTTTTTGGGATCCGCACCCCATTCTCTATTTCTTTTCTTTCTTTATTTTCCCTTTTGGTTAGCTCATTTTTACCATTGGAGAATACATTCTCTTTACAATCTAATCATATTCTTCACCAAATTCACACCATATTTTACCTTTTTTTTATCTATTACAAAGCCTGTAAATAGGGGGAAATAATGAGCTCTATCACAACAGTGGCTAACTTAAACATTGGAGAAAAAATACCAGTGACCCCACTAGTATCTCTCTCATTGTCATTTCTGGATTGCAGACCTGTGTAGAGCCGAATTGAAAACTGCCAAAACTGACCTTACTCGCACATATTGGAGATCAACTAAGAATTTGACTACAACAAAACACATCTAAAATTATTAGTGCATATTGAATTACTATGTCTATTGGAGTCTATATGACATAAAATCTAGAAGCTTTGTTTTTTAAGTAGCATAATATCTATTTAATAAACAGTTAAATAAAAAATTAATCTTCAATGCTTTAGTTGGTTGTCTACTCTCTCATCTCTCCATTTCTGCCTCTCTATATAATCCTTTTCTTTGACACTTCAATTTTTCTCTACCGCTTCCCGTGCTCTTTGCCCTCGTGATCAACTCAGAACCACCGTAAAGTGTTAATTTTAAATATTCTCTTTTATTTTTATTTTTTTCTAAATCCCAAAGGTAATTCTCTCAATATTCCAATTTTTGTTGTTGTTATTTTCCAAATATTTCCCAAATTTCAGAGGTAATTCTTCACAAAAAGAAAAGAAAATGAGATGCAATTCTATGATAAAGCTCAATTCATAAATTGCAGATACATAAGTCACACTGCAACTAACAGTAAAGGAAAAAGAAACAAAGTGAATTCTCAGTGCCCATTTCCAAAAACCAATACCCAAACGAACATAAATTACCACCAAAGAAAAAATACCGCAAATGAACATAACTCACAGGCAGAAATACATATATAATTCAACTTACCTATCAGGTATTTGGATATTAATGTTAAAGACCCCTTTTGTGGGACCTTCAATCTCTGAAAGAGAGCAAACCGTCTGAAAATTGTACAAAGAAAATTCTGCCCACAATAAGATTTATATATTGGTTTCGTCTAGCGGAAGAGTGTGTTAAAATTTTGGTAAGACAAGTTTAAAACTTACGGGCATTGGTTTACAGGGAATAAGAAGAAACGCCTTGGTCAGCAGAGAGGAAAGTCAGCAAAGAGAAGCTTGAATATGCGTGTTAATCGTAATTGTTCAAATAAAAATTGATAAAATCAATTGAAATACGGACTCAGTGAATAACAGCCTGAGCTTAGACCTGGCAAAATGTTACACAACACGATAACAAGACACGAAACGACACGATAATTTGCGGGTTTGGGTCTGCGATATCGGGTCGGGTTGATATCAGTGTCACACGATAAGACACGATAAGAAAACGGGTTTAAACGGGTTGGAACACGTTAACACGATGGGTCACGATAAGACACGATAAGAAAAATATTAATTTAATTATTTCATTATAGTTAACTTTTTACATTATTTTTTTTTTAGTTTTAGAAAACTATAAAATTCATATTTTATTTCATTGGAAAATTACAATTTTTATATATATTTATATATTAATATTTTGTTTTAGATTCTATATTTTTTATTACTTATATTGGATGTACAATTTCAATTTAGTTTATAATATTTTGAATATTTTTAAATTAATTTTAGTTTGTTTTATAATATTTTGAATATTTTTAAATTTATAATTGAAATGGATATTTTATTTTTTAGTCACGATAAATATTTAATATAGCTTTAATTCATAATATTTTACATATTTTAAATTCATAGTTATTATTTATGTTGAATTTTAGTATGTTAATATATATTTTTTAAAATGTTTAACATATCATTTGAATATGTATTTAGGCTTAATAGACATGAATTGATAATGATTTATCATTTGACAATATATATTAATTTAAATAAAAAAATAAAACACTCACGTACATGTATAGTAAACACGAATAAAACACGACACGAAACGATACAACACGAACATGGTTCAACACGAAAACTTAACGGGTTGGGTTAGGGTGAACAAAATTTGACACGACACGGACACAGTTCAACACGACACGTTGCTAAGCCTACCTGAGCTACTGACTATTCACTTAACTATCGGAGAAGAATTTTCAAAAACTATTGTTTATCTTATGTGACATAATCTTTTTAGCATTAGACAGAGCCAATACAAATACTTTCTAAAATATTTTATGTTTTTAAGACTTACCCAAGCATCCATATCTAAATTTTGAATCATTTTAAGCTGTATTCCCATATCCTAGATTTTAGAAAATAAAGGACTCAGACCGCTAGATATGCATCCACATCGACACCCGCCCCTAAGTCCAAGCAACATAGGCATAAGGTGGAAAAAATCACTAGAATTAATATGGAGTAGGAATTGAGGATAAAAGACCGTTCTAAATACATTGCACTGAATCAGTTGAGGATATGGCATACATTTCAGAAACATATACTCCATTCCAATCAACCACCAAGGAAATCAGCTTCGAGACCCATGCAAAGAAATGAAATACTCTGGCTACAGTAATGAAAGTCTCTCCAAGGCAGGATACTATTAGCATTAATTTGGTATTTTACAAAGTGATTTGTTCCAGGCATATATATATATATATATATGTATATGTATATGTATATATATGTATATGTATATGTATATATATATATGTATGTATATGTATATGTATATATATATATGTATGTATATGTATATATATATATATGTATATGTATACACTGTGGTGAAGACTTTATCTCTATATACAAAAATTTAATCTTAAATGCATCATCTGATAATAATAGCAACGCTTTACAATTTGATATGGAAAGTTAATGAGAAAATCAGATGATGAAAGCAAGAGACACGACGACATGCTTACGCAGTCGTATAACTCTAGCTGATGTTGCAATCCCCTGAATTTTCTGGAATCCTCATCCAATGAGGCATTGCCATCTGAGAGGCCTAAAACATATGCCTCCCCATTTGCTTCATCACTCTCAATATCATCTCTACTGTATCTCCTTTCAATATATGCCACTGTTTGCCGTCTCTGTAATCGCAAGACATGCATGATAACATCTGGTGTAAGAGTTACCCGTGATTGATCCTCTCTGCCTTGTCTATTTGACTCCATAATCTGTCATCAGACAGAAAATGCGAGTGAACGCAAAATCAACAGTTAGTCAAAGTCATGTTTGTATCTAAACATTAACTGATAGGCTGAGTAATCTTTTCACCTTTTTAAGTATTATGAAGCAGCTAAAAATAGTACCTTCCCTACATTGCCCGGAAGTGGAGGACCAACAGTTGCCGTAGGAGCCCACAGCTTTACATCATTTTCAATTCCACATGTAGCAAAGATAGGCATGCAGGGATGTGGCTCAAGATTATTTACAATACGTCGGTCACCTCTCATTAAACGTACAAGTTTAGCTCCCTTCTTCCTCCAGATAAATATATGGCCACAGTCAGATCCACTCAAGACATAATCATCATCGGGACCAAAGAAACTCACTCCTTTAACTGTTTGTGAATTCCTATGGCCCATGTACACTTGTGGCTTTTCTAGTTGCAGGTCTACAACTGAGGAAGAAGATGGCAAGGGACCCAACCCCATATTCTTCTGAAACAGATAGATATGCTCATCATTGTAAGAGACAAGTAATTCGCTTCTGTTTGAGTAAGCCAATCCTGTGATATGAACATTGCAAGCCTCAATCAGGTGTTTCGGGCAAAACATGTTCACAGGTATGTCTAAATTACTTGATTCATCCCACTGGCATTTTCTTATGTCATAGACTCGTGCATATTCATCGGAACCTCCTAAAGCCAAGTAATTTGGATTTGTTGGGTCACTTACAATAGCATTCAACCTTATGCTATTTGGAAGCTGCTTATTCTTTTCTGACAATGAGGTACAACAGAGAAGCTTTGTCGCAATTCTTCTTCGAAGATCAAACTGCAAAATAAGAAGTAACTCTGAAACTGGAAGGAAGCATGGAAACATCTTTAAGGATCATATAATTCATTCAACATACATGTTGAACAAAACCATCTTCACCACCACTGTAAAGTATGTGAGGACTCCCTGGCTCCATAGCAAGCTTGTATACATGGCCTTCGTGCCTTCCCAACTTTTTTGTATCAATCTGACCATCCTCCAAAATCTGGCCCAACCTTACCTGCAACAAAAGATACCACATTATATGGACAAAAATTAACAAATCTACCTCTAAACAAGATAAAGAGAAACTGCCTTAAATTTATTGCTAACACGTATATAGATTTTCATGTACTCACAAAGGCTGCGATTACTGGTCAGAATAATTAAATCAATCACAAAGGCCCACTTATTATGTATGCAAATAGCTTTGACGAGTTGTGATTGATGTATTCATTAGGTTCACAGATTTATTTCAAAGAATTTTTTATAACGAGAACCAATAACCTAAGGAAATAGAAAGAGGGTTGAAGAGATCAATAATTGACAAAGCACATCTAATAAAAACTAAAAACACAAAAGAACCAGCAAAAAAGAAAAAAAAAAGAAAAATACTATGAAATAAGGTAATTGATAAGGTTTTCTTAACCAGGAAAAAAATAAAAAATAAAAAAAATTATAATCAAGAAGCTATAATGGATAAAGTTGGAATGATGATCACAAAGTTTGTGACTAAGAATGTAAAAAAAGAATAATATTCAAGCAAGAAAATGCACAAATAGCACAAATTCACCTGACCATCAGCAGAAGAAGTTACTATTTTCCGATCATCAGTGAAAGGCATAACTCTAGCCTGAAAAATGTTTCCACAGTGGCCAGAACCTTCTTGTTTTAGTTGCCCAGTTCCAAAATATAACTCGTCTGTCATCAGAACCTGACACAAGCAGTTCACCAGTGGAGTTGAATTCTACTGTATTTACACAGCCTTTATGACCGTTTAACTTCCCATACAGATCTAATCTCTTTATAAGAACCTGAATCAATTAGTCACAACTAGATCAGAATAACCACAGGTGTAGTTAAAGAACTTAAGTGATTAAGCCTTCGAAATACAATTACTTAGACCCAATCAGTAACAGCTGAAAAACTTAGCGTAACTCTTTAGATATATGCATGCCAGATCTCATTACATGAGGAAATTGAAGAAGAATCAATTAAAGGAAAATATCATAAACAGAAGGCTTGAACGCTCTCCTTGGCCAGGATAAGGCGCCCTGGCTATCAAGATTTTCAGCAAGGGCTCTCTGCAGGGAAAAGCCCCTCATGAAGGGAAATGAGGTCATTAATCCAAAAATATAACACAGACCATCTTAATGAGGACAATACATTCACCTCTAAAAATTTCCATGATAACATAAATCTAGATGTTCTATATATTTTCTGCCATTTCGAATTTTAAAAATACACACTAAACTTAGCTCCCAATTTGTACAGTTAAGGCATATGGGTATGCTTAGTGACTACATGATAACCCTTTTTCAAGAGTTCTTTGAGAAAAATAAACATTAAATGAATTTTCATGAAAACTCATAGAATATGAAATTAATTTAGATTTTTTTACCCTCTCTTCGCATTTACCATCAGTCCATTTTCAGATCAATAGTGTTATGGAAAAGTCAATGGCTTCCTATAACAAAAAGTTCAGAAGCTCATTTCTATCTGAAGCTTGTAACTTTGAAAAAAAAAAAAAAAATCTAATAGTTGAAAACGTTACGAGTCCACCAGAATCCGTGAATTGTATTTCCAATTGACCACGTATGGATTCTTCAGAAAATTACAATTTTTTATCGTCTAAAAACCCCAAAATTTTAATGAAACTATTCTGCAATCATCCTCGTACAAGACGAGCCGATATATTGCAGTGATCAGTAATAGCAGATAAAAAGTAATTGGTTGATTTTAATCTCACAGGTTTCATAATTGGAGCGAATCAAAAGTATTAAAATAATTATCAAATTCATTATCTCTGTGATATCCATGCTTGTTATATCCAATATGCATATTGAAATTCCAATTACTTGCATAATATTATAAAAAAAAAAATCAAAACACAGAATCTTCCATAACAAAAAATAGGTCTTTCTAGTGTTATCAGTGAATATATCAGCAGGGATTAAAGAGGTAAGCTGAGGCTTTTATTATATTAAAGTGAAAGAGAAAAGGAGAACCCAGTTGCAAAATAATCTAGTTAAGCTAAGCAGACCAATAATTCCAAACCTCGGAGACAGAGAATCGGCGAGCGAAGCACCTGGGCCGAGATAAACCAATCTCTCTCCTGGAAATTTCCGCAAACTCATTTTCAGTTCCCATTTTCTTTTTCCTACTTTTCTTACTGTGTTTGTTCAGACTCGGAGCTAAAATTTCGTGCTTTCATTATAATTTATTCAAATAGATTAGATGTTTTTTTCCGAAAGAAACAGTGCCAAACATTTTTTTTGGGGTAAAATAACAGTGCCAAACATACGTGGTCATTCGGGGACAATAATTCATTATAGTTTTATTTTTGTCATTTGTCACTGCAGCTAGTGCACTTGAGGGTGTAGCCCAGTGGTAGGAGCCAGTTGAACTTTCATACCTGCGAATACGGGAGTTGAGGTTCGAGTCTTGGTAGCCCCATTTGGACTTAAATGCTCCTCTCCGCTGCTACCGCACGAGAAGGAAGGAGATTTTAGCGACACGGGCTCCCATCGCGGACTCTTATCGGGTTAAAAAGACGCCTGGATCGGTCTACTCGCTAAATACCTCCTGGACCTATGACCCTGCTACGGGTAGGTCCTTTTTTATTCACCCAAAAAAAAAAAGTCACTGCAGCTAGTGGTGAATTCGCCCTAAAAATAATTAAAAAAATATATTATTTTATTTTATTTTTTAATAATAATTATTTAAAATTTCATCTATTACGTTGGTTTTGTCAGGTAGTATTTTTTATATTTAAGAATGTAGCAGTTTATTGGTAGTCGATAAAAATAATATTATAAATTAAAAAAATGAGAGTTTTGTAGTCTAGGAGATTCAAATTTGGCTTTATCATTGGACTAAACTTACAAATATGATAAATTAATAATGTTCTATAATTATAGAAAGTTATTAAAAAATTGATAATGTTATAAAATAAAGAAATAACAGAGAAACAATACTTTAAACATATGAATAAAATAAAATAAAAGAATTGATTTCTTATTTATGAGTACTTTTACATTAGTGGGAATCCAATTTATAAGTCTTTATATGACATAAATAAATACATCTATATATAAATAAATATATAAGATTATAAAAGATAATTTACAATCTATATTTATCTTATCTAAAATGATAGTAAGCATACATAAATGATATTATCATGATATTGATAATATCATTATACTCCCCTTTGGATGCGTAGACATATGTGTTATTGTTATCTCGTTAAAAACTTTATCAGGAAAATCCAGTAGGACAAAGCCATAATAAGGGAAAAATAGTACAACCTTATATGTTCCCCCTCAAGAAAACAAGATTAAATTTTTTTCAAATCTTATAATTGACACATTTTCATTTTATGTACTAACTTCATAAATGTTGATGTTGGAAGTGCCTTTGTAATAAATCTACAAGATTGTCATTAGAACGAACATGATGAACATTAATGATTTTACCTGTAATAAATTTATAAGGAAATAAAAGTTTTTGGAAAAAATGTTTAGTTCTTGAAGTGTGACTAGTGTAAAAAATATGTGATTTGCATCACAGAACACCAAAAAATATACTCCTAATTACAACTCCTTAGCCTTTCATAAAATAGGGAATGGAAATAATCAACCCTTTTCTGAATGACAAAGCTAGTAAATAATATGACTTGTTGGCCAAAGATTATTTCAAAAAATGGATTAAAGTAGATTACTATGTTCTAGTCAAAGATATAGACATAAGAACTTTCATTTGGAGAAATATCATTTGTCGTTTCGGGATTTCGAGAATAATTGTTGCCGATAACAGATCTCAGTTCATATCTTTCAAAGTTAAGTAATTATGTGACTTTTAGGGCATCTAGATGAACTATTCCACCCTTTTATAATCTACATGCAAACAACAAAGTCGAGGCAGCAAATAAACTAATAATTAAAACTTTGAAGAAGCGACTAGGGTAAGCCAAATGAAGATGGCAAGAGGAATTACATAGGCTACTTTGGGCAATAGAGTTTCAACGCGAGCAAGCATGGGAAAATCTTCTTTTCCTCTCACTTATGGAATAGAAGCAGTCATTCCGGCTGAACTCTAGATCTTAACCTTTTTCTGACCAAAAAACTTCAATCCTCAGAACAATAACCTGTTAATGAGTCTTTAACTAGACCTACTCGATGAAAGAAAAGAACATGCAGCAGTCAAAATCTCATTACAAAAACCATACTGCTAAATTTTACAACAAACATGTCTTTCTTCGTCAATTTAAGATCAGAGATTTAGTTTTGAGGCTAGTATTTCAAAATTATCAAGATCCTAATACAGGCAAACTGGCCACAACTTGGGAATGACCTTACCATTTGACAGACATCACACGACCGAGGTCCTACATGTTACAAGACATACATGGGAAAAAACTACCGTGGACCTAAAAAGGTATTATCATTAGACCTGAGCTTAAGAAATAGAAATCCTTTCTTTTGGTCAGATATAACAAATTTCCATTCCTTCAATTCAAAACTAGAGGGGGAAGGGAAGGAGGAGGGGAATATAGTCATAATAATAATATCATGATATGTTCGAATTTCTTCTCCTTTACAAATAAAAACCAAAATTTTTCAAATTTTTTACAAGATAGTTTAAATTGAAAGAACGATGATAAATTCTATAATTGTACGATTAGGCATAGATAATGCTCTGAGAATCACTCATAAGATTCCATCCATGTAAATAATCGAACCTTGTAATAAATCATGGGCAAGATTTGCTTTATCGAGAAAACGAGGTCAAAACTTATGGTTTCCTTCAAAAGGTTTTTTTTACAAAGATTTTTCTTAACAAAACACCGATTCAGGTACTCATATGTGATCCAACAGACTAAAACACTCGCTATTTAGTATGATCATCTCTGATGAGTTCTTGCTCGGAAAGGCTAATGTTTGACTAGTGATTCAACACAAAATCCCATCGGTTAAGGCCTGGGAAAATGACTAGTTCTCAAAGTCTTCTCAGTCACCTTCAAATGTTTGGGCATTAAATCTTTACAAAGGATTCCTTCCTGAAAGGCACCTCATTGTTTCTTTCAAAATTTAAATTCCAAACTAAGGAATTCCTCACTTAGTTGCAAGGGTATTTCAAAACTTTGAAGTTACTTGCATCTAGACTTTCAGAATTGAAAATTTAATTTACTTACAAAGAAGATTATCTAGCAAAATTTAATTTACTTTCAAAATTGAAAATTTAATTTACTTACAAAGAGCATATTTCCTCTTTACATAAATAGCCTAGTTTTTCATAACCTGATCCATAAATGAGTATATCATATGATTCAAGTCACAACCTATTACAAAATTGGGATTCTCCTAATATTGGATTTCAAATAGTTCCAACGGACCCGGATTATCTCTTTTTAGCATATGGGCTATACTATATGCATTTTTCATAATTATCCAATCATTGTGTGGTAACTTTTCTAAAGGAAAATGCCGAGTCAATCACAAGAATATGTTCATTAAGAGCATGAAAGAATTCTCTCATTTCTCTTTGAATTTTACTAGTTGACTCAGCAGTTGTCAAGTTTTTCTCCTAATTCAAAATTCTTACTGTTTTCTTGATTATTTCTAAACAATTTAGGTCCAACATTCGAGCCAACGTATCCTCATTTTTGACTTATTTAAGATCATTCAAATAGGAGTGTCTCACCAAAGGGGTAAAATGCAAATAAAATAAAGTATAAAAGTACAAACTAAAAAATCATTATTTAGGATCACTAAAGATCCTTTACAAGTACAAGGAAAGGAAAAAAGAAAGTAAAATCTAGTTAAACATGAGGGATCACCTCGGCCTCTGACCCACCAACCTCATTAGATAGAGGTGGGATAGGATTGTCTTCCAAGGCAGGGCTAACAGATCGTTCAAGAGGCTAGGCATCCTTAGAAATACCTTGCTCTAGTATCACACCAACAAAAGCAAGCTCCTCAATTTGCTACTAGCAAACATCCTAAGTTCCTAGGTAATACGCCTTAGCCTCTTTCCATCCTTGCTCGAAAGAAACCTTTGATAGCTTTCTCAGCTTGGCCATTTCTTTTTTATCTTTTCCATCTCCTTTCCCATTTCAATAATGACAAATTGAGATCGCTCGGGACTGATATTACTCATTTTGACGTCAGCATTGTATCCTTGAACTCCATCTTTTTCCATTGTTATTAGGCCTCCTTAGCTTTGCTTTCAGCTTTCTGAAGTTGCATTCTAGCTGATACGCATAAAAAGTTAATATTTTTATGCCATATTTTATATTGGATTTTAGCTAGTTTAGAATTAATTAGTAATGAAAAGTACTGAAATATTGTATTTTTTTATTTTCAGTGAAAGAAAGGCAAAAGCTGGAATTACTGTATTTCTGTGCAATATTTACTGAGAAAAACATATCTGGAGCTACAATTTGAGGTTTTCTGCGATTCCAGTTGCAAATGACTCCTGATTTACTATACTTCAATTCTGTAAAGTTTCATTGCAATTGGATAGGCCAATCAATACTAGTTTGATTTACAATATTAACATTTTCAATAGTTGTTGCAGACTTACACTATCTTGGGGAAATTGTAATTTAAGTGTCTTCCCGATGTAAAAATTGTGCAAACAAGATATTCCTAAAAAGCTAAGACATAGACCTAACTGTTGAAACCAGAATCAGTGAATTCGAAGTTCATTTGGTCATCCAAAGTGTGCTTGGAATATGCTGATGGACACTGAATATAAAAGGAAAGTATTTTTGCTTACTAGGATAACACCTATGATTGGACTACCATGTCATCACACTTCAACCATGTGTACAATTATTGCCACATCATATGCCACATGGGAGGTCAGATTATTCTAATTATATTAATTAGAATAATAATTAGGAAAATGAATTGGAATTAGAGTTAAATTGAATACCTAAGGGAATATGGAATGTTTCCTAGTCCTATTGTGAATGTGAGACACCAAGGACCATATTAACCTTTGATGGCCGGCTATATAGAGGAAATATAGGAGTTTGAGATTATATAAATATGTTATCTCCTATATTATCTAGAATGACTCTAGGGTTTATCTAGGGTTAAACATCTCCTATAATAGCATGCAACCTTGAGCATAAAGAAGGAAAGCAACATCACCAACCGCACACCACACAGCTCTCATGGCTATATTCTTTTCTTCATTATCACGGAAACAAAGTAGAGTTTCTAGGTTTTTATTTCAATTTTTCTAGGGTTCTCAATAGAGGAATTTCGCTACACAAAGTCTAGATCAAGAGAAAATTCGGCCAACTCTTAGAGGATTCAATCTTGTGATCTTAAAGCATAGTTTGGAGAAGCAAAGAAGAGAATGATTGGAGATCAAATTCAAAAGCCATCAACCTTTGGATTTGATTCTTTACTCTTTATTTTTTTGTTATTTAATCTATGTTTTCTCTCAAATATTTGATGGATATTTTCGAGAACATGTATAACTAACTCTCTATAATGATTATGATGTAGCCCTATTATGACTATATAGTGTTTAATGCATATTTGAGTTTGATTCATATTTATGGTTAATATTTTATTGAAGTTCTTAATGATTCCATGAAAATGTGGATAGATTTAGTATTATATTGGCTTAGAAATAAAGGGTATAATATGGATGGACAATGAAATACATGTGTATAGAAAAATATTGCATGCCTTAGTGACAACTTTAATAAGATCTTATTGGGTTTGCATGCCTTAGGGCTTAAATTTTGGTACTTAGATTAGAGATAATTAAATACCTTGTGCTTGCTATATTAGAATGCATTAAGAAATCAAATTCTAGTCACTTGTGGTTAAAGGGGGGTTAACCTATAAATCTATCATGCATTAATGCTAAATAGGAGTAATAGTGGTGAAGTCATAATCCTTGTTTCGTAAAACCTAAAATTAATTTGCTTGCTACCTTGCTTTCAATTTCAATATTGCTTTTCTTTTAATTAATGTTTTGCTACACAACAATCACTCAATCACTCAACAAACAATCTCTTTACTTTTATTAGTTTAATTAACAATTGATTTAAATTCAATCTTAGAGACATTATTGCCTGTGGGATCGATATCTGTTTTCTCAAATAAAACTACTTTATTACTTGTTGATTCGTGCACTTGTGAGTTATCAAAATACATCACAACACTAGTGTTGTTAAAATTGTCCATCAATGCTTAATTGTTGACCAAATGTTGGTCAAGAGAGAACTTGATGTGGCATTGCTACAAATAAAATGCATCTTCGACAACCTGCCAAAAAACAAAACGAATTCAGGTAAATGCGCTAAGATGTAAACAAAATTTCTTGTACGAGATGGCCTACCTTAATCACATCTTAAACCAACCTGCTAAAATGCTATTCTCTAGTGTTTTGTTTAGCTTGGCAAAATCGTGGTAAGCAGTCTCTCACTCATAACAACCAAGGCATTAACAAGGTTTTGAACGTTACCCCTATCGTCAAAACATTTATCTTTGCTGAGTGGAGGGGAAGGTTGGTCGAGATCAACAACCATTCTGCTTTTTCCCAGGCTTGATAGTGGAGGGACCATTACTAGGACCCCACTATCTGCCATTTGATGCTTTTTTGGAGACAAAGAGGAGGCCTCCTCACCAGTTGCGTTTTCATCGCAGGCAACCAAAGAAAGTTGCGCTGAGGTCAGAATGGGTTCGGACGAAAAGAATACTATGCGTCTCCCAGCAGTGGATACACCAACAAATCCTCTGACAATTGTTTTTTGGGAGGATCGACCGCCACCACACCCACGGGTGTGACCTTAGAAGGATATGTCATTCTCCATAAGATGTTTGCACTTCTGTTCAGGGGGATCACCTACAAATGAAAAAACTTGTATGCAAAAAAAAATTTAAAGTTTGGGAATTACAAGTTCGTTCAAGAAACCTTACCATCCATGTTCTTTGAAGATATGGTCCATTTGGAAAAAAAAAAATTAAACTTTTTGATTGAATAGACATTCTTATTCCCTCTTCTCCGTCTTATTTTCTATATTTTTTTTCTTCTTGTTCTCTTTCTCCTCCTTCCTCTTTTTTCTCTTCTTCAGAAAAAGTCCTAAATACAGAGGGGGCAGGTTCAAGTTTTATTATCAAAGAGCCAATGTCAATCTCTTTTCTTGATGACAAGGCATTCAAATGACCTTTTCGAGTCTTGCTTTTAATGCCTAGATGCTATTGTCAGTCACCACTATGACTACCAAACATAATGGATAAGCATCCAGACACATTGAAATAAGAAACTAAGGGCCAAAGGAAAGTAACTCACATAAGTTCTCTCATGTATGACTAATGGTGTTTTCGTGTAACATCCCGTACCAAGAAAATATAGTAAAATTTTCAAGTTTGACCAGTTTGACCTTGAGTGGGCCCAAGGTTGACTTTTTTTGTGGTACCGTTGCATAGAGCTCGTTGACACGAGTTCGTAGACTAGTAGTATGCTGGATTCGGAGCTAAGACCGAAAAGTTATGCTTAAAATTGTATGAGGGGCATTTTGGTAATTTGGCAAGGACTGGACTTAAAAGTACAAAAATGCCCTTACCTATTTCTTTAAAATTCCAGAAAATTCTAGAAAATCCAGAATTTCCCCCGAAAGCTCCCCCGCGCAGCCCACCCCACGCGCCCCCTGCCTTCGCCGATAGCGGTTGTATTCCGACTGGTCCGGGCCAGAAATTACTTGGAACTTGAAGCCGGCGACCTCCCCGTTTCAGCGGCACCGGTGAGCAACCATGAGAAAGCCCAGATTGTCGGCAAGCTCGAGGGATCCGGTTAGCCCTCTTTTGCGATCGCCGGATTCGGGCGAGCAATCGGCCACTCCATCACCCGAGAATCGAAGCCAGTCATCTCCTCTACCCAACCCGGCCGGCGAGAGCCCGTGGAACTGCCCAAATCACCAGAAAACGTGAAAAGTCCAGTAAGTGCTCTTCGCCTCTGTTCGCCGGATTCCGGTGAGTTTTCGGCAATGGGTCAACTCCTTTTCCCCTAATTTGGACCTTAGGAATCCAATTACCATCTATTTGATGTAATTCCTCTTGGTTTGATCGGGATTAGGAAACCCCTTTTTGGTCGTGAGTTTCGGGCCAATTTCTGACCACCGCCGGTGGCAATTAGATAATTTGAGTTGACCATGGTGTTGTATTTTTCTCAAGCTTCGATTCAATGTATACATTGCAAATTATTGTTAAGTATTTAGAAATTGTATGATTTGGAGCTATATTCTGATAACTGTTAAAAAGAAAAATAGATTGTGGTTGCATTTTATCTCTAAATTGAGGAACTGAATATTGTGTTTAGATATGAGATTCTGTATTTACATGGAATCGAAATGGATATTGAATTTTGTGTTTTGTACCTTGGGTGTTGTATGTGGCTTTTAGCTCCGTGATGAGCTAATTTGGAAATGTAATATGTGGAATGAATCATAGACAGGTAATTACAATCCATTGTATAAATATGTATTTAATGTTTTGTTAGTGGTTTGTGGGAATATATTAATTAGACTACATTTGATTTTGAATAAATATGAAATTGATGGGTATGAATAGTTATGTTTTGCTGATGAATGTGATTGTGGTTTTAAGGAAATTATTAAATTATTTTCGCCTTGATTCATATTTTAATGATTTAATGATCCTTGAAAATGGTTGAAAATTGTTATTTTTCTCTAGAGTAAATACATGCATATTTATACACGTGTTTGAATGCATACCTTGTTTATGGATTTAAAATAAATTTTGTGGACGTGATTGGAAGTGGGTTAGAATTTATGTTTGTCGAATTGACTTCTGAATAGCAATTGTATCATAAGTGGCATATTTGGTGTAAATATGCTTTAAGAATTACATGTAGCTTGATCCTTATTAAAAGGGGTATGAAACAGCTCAGTTTTACACTAAGTCCGGCTACACTTTACTTAAACAATATATTTGTTTGAGTGTTGAGTTAAATACCGAGGCGTAGTTTTATTTGATTGGGATATGCGTGCTGGTATAGTGAACACTGTATAGAAATGATTTTCCTTGCAGGTTTGTAATTATTTGTATTTTGGGGATGTTAGAAAAATAGACGAAATGCTGCTGAAATTTCTATTAAAATTTCTGGCATTAGAAAAAATCTTTCAATCTGTTGGTTCTTATCGTTTTTTATTAACGGCTTGACGGACTTAAACGACTGCTTAATGGCTTAATAGCAATATTAAGTCATGCAGGCAGGATCCAGGTGGATTGGGTCCTGTCATTTCAACACCACTAGCTCAATTTTTGGAAACAAAAAAGAACAGGTGCTTCTAGTTTTTAAGACCAGGCCAGTTAAAAGATCCATGTTCTGTCATAAACAAAATAAATACTAACCTATATCGATCTTCTCCAAGTTCTTTAAAAATTATAAAAGAGGACTAGGTAAAGTTCTAATTTGTTTCCTTACATGGCAATATGAAACCCATCATATGCCTACAAACATTAGGCATAAGTTGGGTAGGACATAACTTCTTGTGCCGAAAGATCTGCACACCAAAAGGGCCAGAGGAAACCAGGCCCCAACGATAAACAATTCCTTATAAACACACATTCATCCAGGCATATGAATGTTTTCCCTAAGATATGATTGAGTTTTACAATCCTGATATTATATGGGATCCGGTATTTATTACAAAGTTCTTTATTGCCCCATAATCTATACTCAGAGGCATTTCTCTTACTCTATTAGAATTTCCAACCCCTTGAGGAACAAAGCTTGGGTCGCTAGATCCTCAGACTCACCAATAGAAATTTTGATAGTAGAATCTACAGAGGTAAAGGTCCTATCCTTGACCCTTTTAGGATTTTGGGTTAAAACAAATTTCTTACCTTTCCATTAGAACCAATGTAAAATCCTTTGAGATTCTAGACAAGAAAAAAGAAAATCCTAAACAATCTTTTAAACAAAGAGGAACTATTATTGATGAATAAATGACTAAAGATTTATATGCATAACCTGGTTAGATGGTTTTGAAATCTCTAAACCACCTCGTTCACACCGTTTGAAATAACTGAGTCCATATCGTGGTTTACTTCTGGAATATCTAATTCAAAAACGAAGGCTAAGATTTACTTCAAATATTTATCAATGGCTATCAAGGTGACGGTTCAAATTACCAATGCTTCTGTTCTCACAAAATTGTTTCAGCATTCATTATTGTTGATGCCATGCCAATGGCAGGCTCAACTTTTAATTAATGATTATCCAATCAGCTGTTACATCGCTTGGGATAATGTAACCCACTTTTAAACGATGACATTTCAAAGGCTAAGTAGGAGGAAAACCTTTTACCGACACGACGTTCCGGTTAGAGTAACCACAAATCCTTTAGCTTATTAAACAAGCAAAGCCCTAGAAACGGTTCAATACTCATAACCTCGAACTCAGTGCTGCTAAGTTGGGTACTCTTTGATTTAACTAAGAGTTTCTCAATCTCTCAAAATAAAATGTTGAATAGTCCGATTAGTGAACCAGTGAATATGATTGAGTGGAATTAGATTAAGTTCATGCATAAAGCCAATTAATTATATCAGAATATATTTCAAATATTTTTTTGTCCTTTTACACAATTGATTGTTCGTCTTAGATAGAACGATGAAATAACTTACTTCTGATTGTTCATAAGCCATACACAAACTTGAAATGATCAAACAAAATATAAATTACAAATATTACTTAAACGTCGAATTATATAATAATAGGACCTTCAGATGAACTTGGTAGGAACTGGAAAATGTATTTGATGTTGAGACCAATAATCTCTCTAGCACACGACACCCAAGCTCGTATCTTGTCCCTGGGGTCCACCTCGTTTTCCATGACACAGCTATCTACGTCAGAGGAATCATCCTCCAGTGCCCTACGGTCAATGTCATCATTATCAAAGAGAAATAGGTGATGTTGATTTCTTCTTCTTTTTCGTCTTCTCCTTCCTCTTCCTCTGGTCCGTCTTCAGGAGATCGTGGCATCTTAGAGACCACAAGATCGTTCCCTAGAGCCTCTGAGCTACCTCCCACCAAGCTTCTAAAAGCCAACGATTTATGGCGAGGAAGTAGAAAAGGTGCATTATCAGTTGCTGCCACACCTTTACACTTGTTGTCGATGCAAGGATGTTTGTTGGGATTTTCTTTGTCACTCATGGTGCAAACTAAGGTAGCAAAAGTCAATTTGGAAGAAGAAATTATGTTCCAGGGCTTAAACCAAATAGGTTTAAAACCTTAAACTAAATTAAGCTAACAAACACACTATCTTATATAAGGAAAGTTTTGAACATAAAAGATATCATCATTTCTAGTTAAAATAGGAAAAATGAGACCCTTCTCGCTGATGCAATTGTCAAAAACCGTATCAAATGAATGGCTCGAGGAGTATAGTCATTAAAATCACACTACTAGTTCATGTTTTAGCTATATTCGATGGCTTGTTTGCTCGAGACATGTCGCCCAATCAATGTTTTCTATTTTTTAAAATCTTCTTCAAAAGAAAAGCAAAGGCAAACTGTATAGGTGAAATCACACATGTGGACCTCAAGAATGAACCACATTAGACTTGGGCCCAAATGTGAGATTAATCAATTGTCAGGCCCAATAAACCCAAATACACATGCAACCTTTCCACGGCCCCTTTGTATCCGATTGGAGACAAAGGAATCATGGTCTCTCATTCATGTTGCGTTAGAGCACACACCATGTCAATAAGCCCTATAGTGGAGACATGTGTATCCACTTTAATATGTGCATGGACCAACACAGTGCATGTTCACCACCTTATTTAATGCACTTTGCATGCATTAAAAGCTTGTATACAGAGCACTTAATGAAGGAATTAAACCTTCAATACACATTAAATGGTGACATCAGCATATGATAAAAATGGCTATAAATATTAGATCGACATTTGGAGAAAGGGGCAAATCAACATTTTTGGTAAAGATAGAAGAGAAAAGCTTGTTCCATGAAAGAATATTCTCCTTCTTTTTCATCGAAGGAAAATAGAACCAATTTGGACCTAAGGCATTGTGCACAGAGGTCAAGATCCTAGACTTTGCTAGGCTTGACCCTTGAAATCTCATACCTCTAATCAAGTAAAAATCCATTTGTTTAATTAACTCAATCCATAGAGTCAACTTGACTATTTTTGCATCATCAACCACATCTAATCATCGTGATTCTATTAGCTGAGTCCAATTCCTAGTCAAGTATCTGAGACCATATCTTGATCATTTACCATACTTGATTGTCTGTATATGTAGTCAACAATCAAAGATATTAGTCGATATAGTCACTAGTTCTTAGTCTCCAACATCAAATTTAGTGGTGTTAATAAAAAATGGTAATGATTGTCCCACATATTCTTGAGCTAATTTTACCTACAATAGTTTTGACATAAAAAACTTGCCACATGTTCTTGAGCTAATTTTAGAGAATACAATATGTGGAGCAAGTTCCAATGAAGGTTTTATCAAACTTAATCAGGTTGGAAGAGAAAAACTTATGTAGAAAAAATCTTTTGCAAGGAATCCATTTGAAGACATGCATAAATCAAGCTGCCATAGTTCCTAGTACACTTTATTTGAAGGTTTTAGATGTTCATGTACTAGAGGCTGAGATATTTCCACAAAACTTGACATGAGATGTGATATCAATAGCTATTATATTCATAAATGACTAGAAAATTATTCACAAGCTTTTAGAGCTTTAGTGGTTGAATGCTAAATAGTGGATATTTTTCGTTGAGAAATTTAAAATTTTTAGAACTAAATGTAGTACAAATATTCCTCACTCAATTAGAATAATATGGTTTCTCAAGGTTGAAGGTTTTTATAATAGAGAGATACAACGATATAGATTGCCTCATTAGTTTGACCTTAAATTGGACTTCTTAGAATCCATCCGAGCTTGCTACTTCCTGCTCAGTTACAGTTGTTTTGCAATTTTGAATCTCTTATTCTAGAAGGATGTAGTAAACTGAATTATGTCTTTTCAAAATCTCTTGCAAGAGGATTTCCACGTCTCTAATTTTCAATGTAGAATCATGTAATGAGATAGAAGAAATTAATTCCAAGATAACATAGGAGAATGATAGTAATACAGCTAATGATATGATTGTCTTCCCAAAATTAAAGCATTTATAGTTGGATGTTGTTCCAGGTCTAATTAGTCTATGTAGATCCATAGATCATGCAGCGGAGTTGCTTCCTCTGTTAAGGAATGTTGATATGACAACTAAGGTATCTATGTTGTTGACAACCATTATCTTACACTATAAAGTGAGCTAGATAGCCTACTAGATCAAAATTATATATATGTGGAAATTTGAAATAAAGATAATTTTATTTTATTAAAATAAATATTGTCACTAATGATATGTTATTATTAATTTGAAATTTTGGTCACAGATAGTTTATTTTTAATGATGATATTTTCAAATTTATCACTGAAAATATACTTCTAGAAACAATTTTTATTTTATTAAAATGAATATATATTTATTATAGAAGTACTCTCTATATATACAGTTATGATAAAGTAAGGATGCGATAAGGATCTTATAGTAAAGATAGCCTATATAGCAAGTTATGCCATCTAAAGCATACCACATCATTTAAATATGTTTTAATTTTTTTTAAAATAAAACATAAATGGAGAACAACCCATCAAATTTGCATGAGACCCACTAAAAATTGTTATAAAAGGTTAAGATTTTTTAAAATTTAAATGATAACTTATTTTTTCTATATGGCAATTAACATGGATAACATGTCTTGCAACATATATTAGCTTTTCTGTATTGAAATTCTATATTTATATACATACATAGTTTTATATATTTGGGGAACTATCTCCCAATTTTTAATGAACAATAATACATAGTTACTTCACAAATATTAATGGCTGTAATATTTTCGAGAATGATTCACATAAAGTATTAATTAAGATGTCACATTTACGCAATTTGTCACTTTACCATTATAAGTTGTAAGATAGGTTGTTACATATATGTGTAATTTTTCTTTAGTAAAAAAAAATCCTTGACTTTATTATTTGGGAGATTCTTTTGTGAAAAATGACAAGGATTACAACATGTATCCAATGGCAAAACACTTGTCACATGACCATTTTTCATTTAACTAAATTAGATATTTAAATTTGAGAATTATCCCATACATAGAGTTATACTATTTTTTGTTTTTTTTTTCTTTTGATAAAAGTACATGATTTATTTTATCAAAAAAAAATTAATATAACTCTATGTATGTATATATGTATACGTATATATATTTTATTATATTGTAAAACATTGGAGTGTAATTTTCAGGATGTTGCTTTGTTAAAAAGGTAGCAATTTTACTACATATGCATGCAAGCAAGCACACCATGCATGCATGCAAATGTCGAGATAATCTTTCATAATGCCGAGTAAAAATATTTTCTCATAATGCCGAGCACAAACGTTCGCTCATAATGCTGAGTGGAAGCATTCCCTCATAATGTTGAGTGGAGCCATTCTTTCTGTCAAACCAAGCTAAACATACTCGAGCCAAGTTGTCCTTCTCAAGATGAGCTAATGACCCAATGTTGTATGTTCGAACCATCCGAGCTCAACAATGTCCAACCAAACCAACTGAGCATATAACTCATAATAAGAAAATATTCGAGCACAACCGAGCTCATAATGTTGAGCGGAGGCATTCCCTTGTAATGTTGAGTGGAGCCATTCACTTCGTCACACCAAAATAAGCACACCCAAGCTGAGTTGTCCTTCTCAAGATGAGCCAATGACCAAATGTTGTATGTTGGGACCATCCGTGCTCAACAATGTCCGACATGACCAACAGACCACATAACTCATAATGAGAAAATATTCGAGCACATCTGAGCTCATAATGTTGAGTGGAGATATTTTCTCATAATGCTGAATAAAGACGTTCACTCATAATGTCATGCGGAGGCATTCCCTCGTAATGTTGAATGGATCCATTCACTTTATCACACCAAACTGAGCACACCCGAGCCAAGCTATCCTTTTCAAGATGAGCCAATGACTCAATGTTGCACGTTCAAACCATCTGAGCTAAACAATGTCTGACTGGACCAACTGAGCACATAACTCAGGTACATACCAGAGAGCAAGGTCTCCATCAGATTCGATCAAGTCAGTTAGCAAAACTAAATTGTTGCTTGGAGTGTAAAACCATACACCTACCTTTGCCTTATTTAGATAGGAAGACATGTGAAGCTGTTTGAAGAGGCTTTAAATGGAAGTTTTTTTTTTTTAGCATATTGAAGGCTTGTTGAGCTGATTATTTACCTCTTAAAGTAATGTCTCAAGTTGAATCCAAAATCCAAGAAAAGCCTCACCCTTTGGAAAGAACCATAGCAAGATAAATGCTATTATTTTCTAATTTCTATGTATTCCATTTTATCCATCATGAAAAGCAATATATCTCTACATCTACATAATGTAATGCAAAATATGAATGAAATAGTACTGAAATGTACTGAATTGAAAAGCTGAGAGCTGAAGCAATATTCAACCAAAAAATACAAAGTACAAAGCCGAAAGTTCAGAACAACAACATCAATAATCCTTCTTTTCTTCTTTTTGTCAGCCAAGTCCTCATAACATCAATAACAAACAACCTTTTTGTTTCACTCAAACCTTAAACAAAATACTCTCAAGCCACAAACATATACTCAAATCAAGAACACAAAAACTCAAAGTCAATGAGTTACTAATATTTCTCTTTGAATATTGCTCGACCAACATCAAAAATCCAACGTGGTAACTGATCATGAACGAATCAAGACATCTAAAAAAGGATGATAAGACTAAGGTTCAACATAACTCTTCTATACTTGTTCTCTTGAGATGTATCAAGTGGCTACCAAATCTAGAAAATTTACATTTGTATGAAATTGTAAAATAAGTGTGACGCGAAATCCCAAGATTAAAGAATCCAAAACCCCAAAACACACAAGAAATATTGAACAATAATTGGAAATAAGAACCTGCCCTACCAAACTTTTAGATAACTTGTATTTAAAAACGTAGATTAGAAGGCTAGGGAAGAGAAGAACAATCGCCACAAAGTATTTCTACTTTGATAAGAGAATTCAATTCCTAATGCAACATTGGTATCAGAGCATTTGTTGAGATAAATACATATCTATCTTTGTTTTCAATTCTTTTTTTGTGTTCTTCATTCATAATACTTTTATTCTTTTTTTTTTTAAAAAAAAGGGTTCTGTTTGATTCGTGCGTCTTATTTTTATCTTGTTGGTTTGGGTTTTTTTTAATTCAAAAAGAGAGAAAAAAAATCCAATTTTTTTTTATTTATTTTTTCTTTTTGCTTAGGGTAATATTTGCTTTCCATTACTCTAGTTATTATTTTTGCTTTTCTTTTGATCTACTTTCTTTCTTTGGTTAGGTTTTGAGATTGTGATAATTGCTATTTATTTTTCTTGCTTTGATTTGTTGTGCTTAACTCTAAAGTGCAACTTGATTCTAGAGATTGTGAGTGGTAAAAGGCTTGAGTGGTGCACACATTGAGGGTAAAAACCAAAATTGTGTGAAACCTGAGCGTAGTTACCATTAAAAAGAGTGAAACATGTGAGGGAGAGAAGTAAGGATTTTCTTTTACTAATCTTGTCTTGTAGAAATTAAGATGTCAAGAAGAGAAGGAAAAGAAGCCGCTCATTCCAAGGAAGAGCTTGAAAATGAGATGACACCAAACATGAAGCTCTTTTACAAGGCCTTCACATGATAATTTTGGAGGTTCAACAAGACGATGGATGAGCTAAGTGATAAGGTAAATAAAGTCTTTATGACTGCCACAAATAACCCAAGGAGAGATGGTTCACGAACTAGAGATATAGAGCTATCAGGTTCCGAGGATGATGAAGTCTCAAATCATTCCATGAGGAGACATCCAAGGAGAGAGCAACCAAGGGCTAGGCGACATGAGCCGAGAGAAAGGAGGGACAACAACATAAGTAGACCTGAAAAAATGCTACACGACACAAAACGACACTATAATTTGAGGGTTTGGGTCTCCAATATTGAAATCGGGTTGATATCAGTGTCACACGATAAGACACGATAAAAAAATGGGTTGGAACATGTTAACACAATAAGACACGATAAGAAAAATATTAATTTAATTATTTCTTTATAGCTAATTTTTTACATTACTTTTTTTTTAAGAAACTATAAAATTCATATTTTATTTCATTGAAAAATAACAATTTTTATATCTATTTATATATTGATATTTCATTTTAGATTCTATCTTTTTTATTACTTCTATTGGATATAGAATTTTAGTTTGGTTTATAATATTTTAAATATTTTTAAATTGACAATTGTAATGCATATTTTATTTTCTTAGCCACAATAAATATTTAATATAGATTAAGTTCATAATATTTTACATATTTTGAATTCACAATTATTAATTATGTAGAAAGATTTAAGTATTATGTTTGTGTGGTTTGTTATTTTTTTAACATATATTAAGTATGTTGTTTTAGTTTTTATTTTTGGTTTGTAAAAGGATACAAATATTTATGTTTGTCTGTGCTTCATTATATTTTAGTATGGACTATGAAATATAAATCAAATATATTTTTATTATTTTTTAAATAATTTTGATAATAATTTTAACGTGTTAACGGGTTGGATAACTGGTTACACGATAATTTTATGAACAGGTTTGGATTTATTTACTTCAAAAGAAAGCTTAACGGGTCAAGTTTGGGTAAGAAATTTTTGACACGAACACGAATACCATACGACACGACACGTTTCCAAGTCTAAACATAACCTCCATAAAGATTTAAATACCACCATTCAAGGGAAGACATGACGTTGAGGCATATTTGGAGTGGGAGAGCAATGTTGAGCTAATTTACGCTTGCCACAACTACTCGAATGAGAAGAAGGTAAGACTCGTCATTGTAGCGTTTACCGATTATGCTTTGGTTTGGTGGGAACAATTATTGCAGAATAGGAGGAGATATGGTGAAGATCCAATTGCAATTTGGGACGAGATGAAAAGGGTGATGAGAAGAAGATTTGTGCCATCTTCTTATTACCGGGAACTATACCAAAAGAAAGTCACACTTGCACCTTTGTCTCCAAAAGATGTGTATCTTGAACAATTGAAACTACCCAAAGGTTCACATGAGGATTTGGGAAGTAAGGCAAATAAAAGAATTGAGTGTAAAGAGGCCAATAGTGAAAATAATAAAAGAAAAGCCCAATGGTGAGTGATTGCACTAGTAAGAACAATAAAAAGAAAAGTGCAATAGAGAAAACTGAAAAGAGTGAAAAGAAAAATAGTTTTAATGTAAAAGAGAGAGAAGTCAATAGTGCATTCTTAGGTAAGAAATGAATATCATTAGTGAGGTTTCGAGAGGTTTTGCTTTGTGAAACTAACCTTAACCCCGATTTGCCTAGTGTTTTTGTTTCTTTATTGCAGGATTTTGATGAGAAATCAAGATTGCATGGAGTGCCTAGAACTATTATATCTGCTAGGGATGTAGAATTGTTTAATCACTCTTGGAAAGTTTTATGGGATGACACATGGAGGACATTCAAACCAGGAGATTGGGTTTGGGTATATTTGAGGAAGAAAAGGTTTCTCAACCTTAGGATATCGAAGTTGGATGCTAGAGGAGATGATCCGTTTCAAGTGCTTGAAAGAGCCAATGACAACGCATACAAAATCGCCCTTCAGAGTGAGTACAATGAGTCCGCTACTTTCAATATTTCAGATATTTCTCCTTTTGATATGGATGTAGATTTGAAGGCGAATCTTTTTGAAAATGGAGGGAATGATGCGGGCATCATAGAGCCATATTCTAGCATTAAAGTAAAAGAAGATAATTTAAACATGATGTCCAAGCAAATGGATGAAGGTGGTAATGATGCTCGGGAGTTGCAGAGATGAAACGACGTAATTTTAAAAAGAAGCATCTCCTAATGGCAATTTCATAATTTTTGCTATTTTCGGATTATAATGGCAGTTTTATAATATTTGCTATTTTTCGTATTTTATTTATTTAGGGTTAGTTTTCAGCCTTAAGATTACTTTCTTAATATTTAATGGTTTAGATTGATTATTGATCTAACCCTAATTCTTATATAAAGGGGGATTAATTCCTTTGTAGTATACATATATATAGATTTCAGATTTTAATCAATTGAAAGAATTTATTTTCTTATTGCTCCTATTAGTGTTCTTGCAAAGTGAGGAATCAATTTATTCTTCTTGTTGCATTAAGAGTAGAACCCTCTTATCAAAGTAGAAATACTTTGTGGCGATTGTTCTTCTCTTCCCTAGCCTTTTAATCCATGTTTTTAGATACAAGTTATCTAAGAGTTTGGTAGAGCGGGTTCTTATTTTCAATTATTGTTCAATATTTCTTGTGTGTTTTGGGGTTTCGGATTCTTTAATCTTGGAGTTCCGCATCAAAGTGGGTTTTTTTTTTTCCATAAGGATGGATTGGTAATTGTGAGAAAAAGGAAAATTCAGATATTCCTCAATTAAAGGAACCCCCCGAGGATTCTAATTATAATTTTCAAGAAATTCATAAGCATTGCTCGTGCTTTGGATGCCTACCACGACATGCTCGCAAACACAAAAAAGTACAAAAGTCTCAATAAATCATCAATGCTCACTCTAATAGACAACTAGTATTTCACCATACAATGACAACAAAGAGGTATCCATGCGTACTACTACTAAATTATAATATTTAATATGATTTACATAAATGAATCATTGATGGCCACAACAAAGATTTTATTGGTTTTTAGATGTTAGTTGGTTTGGCCTAGAGGTGATGGTTGACACACACGGATTTTTTCTCACTGAAAGAAGTTTTCTATGTAAAACTCCGTGTGTTAATTTTTACTTTCTGCATTTTAATTTTTGTATTTACTACTTTCCATATAACTGTTTGGGAGGACTTAGTCCTTTGATACTTTATTATTTTGTGAAACTGTATTTTGAGAGTTTAGAGATATGATGTGAAGTAAATCTAGACTTCTGTAGGTTCCTTTTATTATACTATTGTAGAAAGAAAGCGGAGATTTTTTAAAAATGCCTATTCAATCCCCTTTTGGACAATTTCTGGATTTTCAAACTATATTATCAATTATTTAACTTTATTTTATTTTGTTTGTCAAAGTCAATACTCTAGTTGTAGAATGTGCACATGAAAGATGGATCTATTGAAAAGATCAATTATAGTAGAGAATTTGATTTTGTTGGTAGGTGAAATCAACAATATTTCTTGAACCTCAAGACAATATTATGCAAGTAACTCCCACAATGGCACAAAGATTTTGCACAACTTGAATGATCTAGAATTGTAACACCCCGTCTCGGGGCAAAATATTGAAATTTCTCAAAGTTGACCGAGTTGACCAAGTTTGACCAAGGAAGGGCTCGGGGTTGACTTTTTGTGTGAGCGTGCTATGGTTTTGACCGTAGTACCGTTACGTAGAGCTAGTCAATACGAGTTCGTAGACTAGTAGTACGCTCAATTCTGAGTTAAGACCGAGAAGTTATGGCTTAAATAACATGAAGGGCATTTTGGTAATTTTGCTATGGCAGGGCAAAATTACTATTTTGCCCCTGCCTTTAACAAATTTATCCAGAAGGATCTGGAGGAGAGGCACGCACACAGCACACGCACGGCCAGCCCCCCCTCTCGCGCAGCCCCCCCCCCCTTCGCGTGACTTCCGACCGCCCGGCTTCGCCAGCCACGGTCAATTTCCGGCCAGATCAGGCCGGAAATCACCCGGGAAATGACGCCGCCGACCCCATCTCTCCTTTGGCACCGGTGGCTCGCCGTGATGGGGTCCAGATCGCCGGGAAAAGCGAGAAATCCGGTCAGCTGCATTTTCACGATTCGCCGGATTCCGGCGGAGTTAGGCCGGTCCACTGCCCGGGAAAGGTTCGCCGGGACCTCCTCTCCCTTTCCCCACCATTTTTGGGCCGTGAAACGCCGTGATGTCGCCGGAAAAATTTGTAAAGCCGACGGACCCGTTTTCCTCCGATCGCCGGACCCCGGCGTGTTTCCGGCGGTGGGTGTGGTCCCTTCCCCCTATTTTGGACCTCCCGAAGCTAATTCCGGTCTCCGTTCGTCTCGAAGCTCGCTCGTGTGGACTGCGTGATTTGAGGGTGCTCGGCAGCCGCTTCCCGGCCATTTTCCGGCGGCTGTTGGACGAGGTAAAATTACGGTTGTACTCTACTCCTTTCAAGCTTCGTTTTGACATATAATTCGAATGTTATAACTGAGTATTGGAATTTACCCGGTTTGAATGTGATGTTAATAGTTGTTAAAATAAAAATTGTTGTTAATTGGTGATATAGATATGTGTGGTGATGTTTTGGTGTTACTGTGGAATGAATTGGTGTGCTGAAATTATAGGATTGATTGTGTGGTTGAATTTCGGGATTATTAATAACGGTTCGGATTATATATATACATATTATAATTGGTCTGTGGATTAAATACATATATGTGGGTTTGATTGTTGAGACACGATTGGATTGCGTATGTGGATTTGGGTGTTAATCATTTTGTGGCCTTGTGTATGAGGATCTGATCATGTGAACTGCTTTGTGAAGTATATATGTATGTATAGGACGATTATGAAATAAGTAATTGCTGTGAATGTTTGTATCATGTTTTTGTCTTTGGAATAAATACTGGATATAATTGTGTGGATGAGAACTGCTTGGGGGAGCGATTATGCCGCCAAGCAGGGTGTTGCTAGCTTGGGCAAGGAATCATGCCACCAAGCTATGGTTGTTATTTTATTAATTGGTTGGAAAAGCTTGATGGAATGAAAGATGTGTAATTGGTGATAACCGGAAAATGTGTGTTTGTGAATGTGTTTGATTGTAGCATATTTGGTATAAATATGCTGTCGGAACTACAGGTAGCTTGATCCCTTGTAGAAAGGGTATGTAGGCAGCTCAGTTTTAGACTGAGTGCAGCTACACCGTACTTAAACAATATATTTGTTTAAGTGTTGAGTTATGTACCAATTTGTGGTTTAATTGGGTGGGACATGTTTGCTGGTAGAATAAATTGTTGTTTAGAAATGTTTTTCCCTGCAAGTTCGACTTTTAGCATTTTTGGGGAGTGTTAGAAACAGCCGAAATGCTGCCGAAATTTTTAATAAATTTCCAGCAGTAGTGAAAACCTTTCGGTCTGTCATTCTTACCCTTCAAAAATTTTGTTTAGCGGTTTTCACGACTGCTTGTGGCTTAGTGGTAACATTAAGTCACGCAGGCAGGATCTTTGCGGGTTGGGTCCTGTCAAGAATAGCATTGTCTTATTAATTGGTTGTAATATTTTTATTTTGGGGAAGGACATTTTTCTCTAGTCCTCAACAAGTTGGCTTCATGGAGATTAAAAAGTCTATATAAGCAAAAGCACATATGAAAAAAAAAAAAAAAAGGTTCCAAAACAAGTTACAGGCATCCAAAATCTTGGAGTTCTAGATGTAGTAGCAATATTATGTAAAAATTTGAGATATTTATTCAGTACTTCCATAGCCAAGCTTCTCCTGATGCTAGAATCGGTCTACATCAATCTTTGTCATTCAATGGAAATGACTGTTGGAAAAGCACAAAAAGAGAAAGAATAAAGAATGTGGATACGTAATTTCATATCCCTATACTACAACACAAAGAGGTCATATATGACGTCCCTTAATTCTATATCAACGTCAATGTTTTGAGATCATCGACTTTTATCTTCTAAAATGACAGATATGAACTTTGCAAGCTATAAATACGACAGCCCATCTCATATAAAAAATAAACACAACGGACCCTGTAAACAAATACGTCGGTTTAAATCAAGGACCGTCCTACTTACATGTAGTTGACACATGGCCAACACTTTGGCAATGTTATCAATTATATGTGTCGGTTCCTACTCAACCGACGCATATGTTTTCGGGTTAAAGACGTTGATGATGCCATCTGACACATGGATGACATGTGTCTTGATCGGCATGTATAAAAGTCGATTCCCTTGGAATTGATGTTTTTGTTTTCGGGATAAGGATGTCGATTCGTGTACAGAACTAATGTTTATGCTACGATTCGACACGTGGATGACACATGTCATTATCAGAATTTATAAATGTCGATTTAGTCTACAAACCGGCATTTATGTTGTTTTGTCCACATGGCATTGTAAGATTAAGCTAAAATGTCAGTTTATAGTTTGTTGTCCACATGGATAGAAACGCGGCAAGATCATGGCAACTACGATTTAAACCGTTGCAAAAATAACCATTGTAAAAATATAGCACTGTAATTTGTGCTTATATATGCATCTTCTCTCCTATCAAATTAACTAATAATTAGGAACAAATTCTCTCCATTTAAAGTCTCTCATAATTTTCTTTCAAGTTTCTTTGGTGGTGATTAGAAATATTCAAATTGCATCATTTAAAACTCTAGCCATCAATTTGTTAATATAGAAGTTGATTGTCGATAAAAAATTCACCATCAAGGTAAGTAATTTTGTAAAATTAATTCATTAATTAATTATTTAATTGTAATATCATTTAAATTAATTAATAATATATTTTTTACTATTTTTTAATGAATTTAAAAAAATTAATTGTTAGGTTATTTTATATTTACATTCCGCTTTCATATATATATATATATATATATGCTGTGTTTATTATTAAATTATTTTGTTTGTTTAAATTTTTGATATGTTAATCCCATACAATATGCATATTTATTTTGTTATAGTTAATTTTAGAATATAGTAATTAGTTGAAATTTTTTTATTGAATATTAAATAATTGGATTTTTCAATCATGTAAATAATATTATTTGTTATATATATGTTGTCTATTTAATTATGTGGTATTAAATTATCTTGCTAATCATGATTTGTCACATATTTATTGTTATCTATTTAATATTTATTATTGATTTTCTAATTATTAATTGTTTTTTAAATTATTAATAATATATTATTTAATCTACTTTAAAATAATTGTTGTTTAAATTAGTTTCAATTAATTGTTGTTCAAATAGATAAAATGGACAAATTATGGATAATGATGAATAGGAGAAGCAATGTGAGTCAACTTTGTGGAGCCATTGGTACCTAAAGCAGTCCTATTGTTCCATTTTTTGACATCACATTGTTAGAAAAACATGTGGGGTCATTATGTTCATGGCCTAGATTTTTAGTGATTTAACCAAAAAAAGATGTTAGTTTGTGGATAATTAAGTTTATCAAGATTGTTATTTTTTAGTATTTTTCTAAAATTGTTATATTTTAGCAGGTGGAGATATCAAAGCAAGCAACAATAGACAAGGTAACAACTCATTCAAATTTGAATAGTACGCCACATTCGCGTCACTCACAGGCATCTCCACTAGCTAATGAAAGTCAATGTAATCTTTTTACCGCTGACCTGACACCGAAGTTAAGATTGATGAAGATGGTAGCTGCTACATTCTTCAACCAACTAGGTGTCACCTAGGTCTAATTTAATTTGAGGATGAAGATGTTGGGCAATTCTCATCCTGCACTGCTGACAAAGGACGATATCGACATATTTTATTAGATGTAGGACTTAGGTGTTGATTGCGTCTTGCTATATATGAAGTAATAAATTAATATTTGAAGTTATAATTTTTTTTATTTTTAAAATCTACTTTAATTATAATTTTTGTAATTTTTTCTTATAGAAAGTTGTATGAAGATATGATCTGCACTGCAAAAATTATGTAGTTTGATTTTATTGATCCATGTGTGATGCAAAGTGTTGGGCCTGATATGTTGGCATTCTAAGCCGATAGATTGGCTCAATGGTGGAAAGCTGATCAGGACTTTAAGAGGATATTGTTTATTCAATTTAATTGTTGGTATGTTTTAATTAAATGCATTATTATTACTTTCATAAATATATACATAGTATATTGTACTTTGTGATGTCGTATTTTATATTAGTGTTCATTAGACACTTGGTGTTGTGGATCCGTGCGAGAGATATGCTTGGTTGTTTTATTCCGCCAACATCAAAGCTCGAGATACGTTCAAGCAGTTAATAAATAAGTAAGGTAATTAATTAGTTGCCTTCAAATTTATTTATTATTCAATTTTAGTGATTAAATTTGTTTTAAACTATTTTTTTTTAATTTACAAAATGATATATATATAGAAAAGCTTTGACATTATGGAATGAGCTGAATGTGCAAAGGTCAAGAAATAAAACATTGGCTTGGCATGACAGAAAGGTAAAGTGTACTTAATTGTTTATTTCATTTTTGTTAGAAGGTTAAAAATTGTATATATTAATATTTTAACTTAACTTTTTGTAGGCACAATTGCAACCGACACATCATGAGTATGCATATTATATATGCATGATGATGAGAAAAATAATAAACATCGATTCATCCACACTATAGTCTCAGTTACATTTTACTGTAAGTATAATTTTAGTATAATTTTAAATTTACATATAATTTTATGTTTAAAATATATGTTTACTAATGCATTAATTATTTGTTTAATTTTTATATATAGTATAAAAATTGTATTTAGGTTTAAAACTTTGTGGATGAATTAAGAGAAGAATGGACTACATATTTTCTTGAAAGCGTCTCTAATCCTTCAAAAAATTTACATATGTATGACTAATTAAATAAGTGTATGATTCTATTTGTTTGGTTTAATTAGTAATGCATACTATTTTTATAATTAGAATTTCCATTTTAATTAGTATTGTTGTTTGTATAATTTAATGTAACAAATTTATTATTTATATAGCTTTTTTATTTATTAGTGATTATTTTTTGCAATTGAAAACATATTTTTAAATAAAATTTTATTAAAAATAAATATATTTAATATATAAAAGCCACCTATTTTGTTTTGAAAATTAAAAAAAAATATATATTATAGAACATTAGTAACGGCGGGCTTGAAGCAAACCGATGTATATTATGAAAATCTATTAAAAAATAATATTACATACGACGAGCTCGAAAAGCAAACCAACATATATATACTTTAAGTCCACGTGGAACGTTTTCACTATAAACGTCGGTTCGTAGTCCATGCCCGTTGTTGATGTATATGCCACATGGCTTGTATATGCGTCGGTCTTTTTAAATGGCCGTCGTATATATTGTTGCCCCGTGGCCTCCAGATGGCTTCAACAGAGTTACATACGACAGTATGATCGTGTAAAATTGTCAGTCTCTAACTATTGTAATTGTTTGAGACTTTATACGACACATCTTTTCATGACGGTTTGAGTTCGTCGTTTTAAACGCTTTAAACGTTGGTATTCATCCAATGTTATTGATTCCTTTTTTTAGTGGTGCTATCTCAAATGCCATTGAGGGACAAAGCCTCTTATCCTTTTGTCAACGACCTTATGCTTTTCCATGCCCATCCTAAGAAGACATAGTGATCGATTTTGTTGTCCAAAGTTTGAGACATTTGTTAAAGAAACTGCAGAAACACCTAGGTTTAAGCAAGTAGAAGGTTACCTGCTACCACCAGGGAAGCGAATCAACTGGCTAGGGGACCTTAATACCATCATACAACACAATTTTCAAATAAAGGTAATTAAGGTATCAAGCTCTTTCATGAATCATGACCATATATAAAAGTAGATATATCAACATTGCTAAAAATCATACTAATAAAAAATTATTTGGATACATGGTAAGGTGGCAAATGTTATATGTCCACCTCAAAAAACGATGAAAAAAAAAATCTAATTTGAAAAAAATGGTAACTTAACGCATCGCTATATCTTTTTTATAGTAAAATATAGAATATAGTTTCCAATATTAGCAAAACTTACTCTCTCATGATTTGATGATTTGCTCATTAATGATTTTCTCACTGGAAAAACTGAAGCAGGAAGAATTGAGCATCAACCAAAAAGGTCGAAATAATTAAGAATTTGCCATTATATATGCAAGCGGAGTGTGTGTGTGTACTGTATACATGATAAGTAGCCATTGTTTTTTTTTTTTTCGTCCCCCAATTAATATTTTCTGGAAAATCTATTATATATATATATATATATATATATATATATATATATAAAAGGTTAATTGCACTTTGGTACCATTAATTTTTAGAATTTTACAAATTCCAAATCAGCAATTTAAGCTTTTAAATTTTTAATTTTTTACAATTTGGATCTTATTTGAATTTTATCTATATGGTTTATTTGACTGCTAAGCTTTGTTATTCAAAGTCAAAAAGATCTAAATTTAACAAATTAGGCCAATTGCTGAGTCAAAAAATAAAAAATTTAAATTGCAAAACTATAAAAGTTGAAAGGATCAAATTCAATTAATCCTATATATATCAGACTAAAACTGTATTATTTCCCTGTCTTTAAATAGATAAGTAAACTATTAAGGGCATTAACAGGTAACTCCATCCTACTTTCAAATTTGCCTAAGTTAATAAAATGCTATATATTTTTGCTTAAATTACCTATGATATGACAAATAGAAATGAGAATTTGGCCCACAGGTTTGGGTATTTGTTTATTTTAATAATATAATAATAATAGAGCTTTGGCGATCCATAATTGCAGAGGAAGAAAAGGGTTGTTAGTTTTACACCATGAATGGGGAAGATCAAAAAAGCCTGAGGAAGAAAAACAGTCTGCAAAGTTTTTACCTTTTTATTAAAACTAAAATAAAATAATGAATTAGAACGGTGAAGTGAGGCTTTTTTAACAGGTGCCACCAAATGAATTGGAGGGCTACCAGCTGATCTGGTTACACAATATTATACAAGTTTTTCTCCCTAAATCAGGGATGAACCGGGGTGAGGTATCCTTGTTCCAAACCAACCCGTGTATAATATATAATTAGTTATTAGTATTTATATTGAATTATATAATATATTCAATATAATTTTACGATAATATTTATTAAAGGTTTTTTGCATATAAATTTCTTATTTTAAAGACTTTTGACAATGTTAGCTTCTTTTTTTTTCAGCTTTAACTATAAATAAATTATGTAAGTCTGTTAATTTTAGAAGGTATATTCGTCTTTTTATTTTAAAAACTTCGTTTTCTGCATCAATGAGCGCGTTCTTTCTCTTCTCTCCTCATCCATTTTAGCTGATCAACTTTTTTTAGCTAATCAAACGAAAAAAGTAAAATGTCTCACATTATAAGAACCCAGTTGATGAATAACATGTAACATAAAAAAAGAATTGAAACCTGTAACCAAAAGGAGGCCTACTATTGTGATGCGGAACCACAAGTTTAAAAAAACTGTAATCCCAACACACAAAACGATATGGAACAAACCCTAGGTAAAATCCCGCCCTATAGCAAGATAACAATTGTATCTAGCAACACTAATTAGAAGGCAAAGAATGAAATTGAAATTCGCCACAAAGTAAATACCTTTGATAAGAAGATCAATTTCTAGTGCAACAAGTAGAAGAAGAACTATCCTCACTTGGAACACACAAGTCTTGTTGAAAACAAGAATAGATTCTATTTAATCAATAATCAAGTTGTTTTTTTTACAAACTAGTAACCTCCCATTTATATAGAGATTAGGGTTAGGTTAAGAATCAATCTAGACCATAAAATAATTAAGAAAGTAATCCTAAGGCTTAAAACTAACCCTAAATAAAAATAATCCGAAAATAAAAATAATTACAAAACTGCAATTATAATATGGAAATAGCAATAATTACGAAACTGCCATTATAATCCGAAAATAGCTAAATTACGAAACTGCCATTATAATCCGAAAATAGCTCAAATGACGTCGTTTCGTCTTTGCAACTCCCGAGCAGCATTACCACCTTCATTCCTTGCTTGGACATCATGCTTAAAACATCATCTTTTGCTCCAATGGTAGAATATGACACTATGATGCCTGTATCATATTGTGACAAGTTATGTTTGCCTAAAAAGTTGAATAGCTGCATAAAAATAGGAATATTTTATACTTTGTTTCCAGAACGTCTAAAGAAAGACACTAGTTTCATTTCATTGGTCCATAAGCCCCCAACAATGTCTAATGCCATTTAGCTATCTAAAGCTAAAGACAGTGCAAGAAAATCTTACAAGACCACGGAAATTTAAAATTTATTTTCATATCTATCCAAAAAAAAACAACCTATAGTCTATATATACCAAATAAGAAACTCTAAACTGGAGACCAACCGGTGGCAGACGCTGCAACCATGAAATTCTTACACTCGCCTTCTTTAGTTGAAGACAAATTTCTCTATATTCCTTTTTGAGGAACACATTGGCAATACTAGTAAGCTTGAATTATGAGGTAGGAATTGCTACAGTACTCTTCTAATGAAGCATTAGGTTGTACAGGATTTGGAATACATTGGGCCATCCGCAGTGGCTTTGCGATTAATGATTGTTGCATATGCAACATAGATGCAGTTGAATTATGATTGTACTTCCCACTTTGTAGTAGGTTTTGTTCTTTTTTATGGTGCACGTTGTTCATCAATTGGGTCATTATGATGTGAAAAATCTTAAATGTTTCAGACGTTTGATTGGCTAAAAACAAGTTCGATCAGTTAAAAAGGATTAGAGACGAGAAAGAGGGGACCATTTTTGCAGTGAATGAAGCTTTTAAATTGAAAAGACAAAATTATCCCTGTAAAATTAAGAAAAAACTGAGGAAAAGACTAATTCAGCAGTTAATAGACTAACCTGCCTAGAAATTAAGCCTTCAAAGTCTCTAAACATAACGGACTTACGTACACAGGGCAAAATACCCTTAATGAAATGAAAAGATTAGTATGCCTTCCATATAGAAGTTGTTGCAAAAAAATAAGATTGTATCAACTAATCCAAAGGCAAAAATGAATCATGTGCAACTTTGAAGAGATTGTTGAAAAGTTTGGGCTGATGAGGTAATCAATCAAATACTACTTACGTCAACCTAATAATGAAATGAAAATACTTGATGAAGCTTTAGATTTATTATTTATCTTACATCTACTATCATTATCATGAACACATATTTTTTGGGGTCATTTTTGTATAGTTGATTAGGAAGGTATACAAGTGTAGCGGTGTAAGAAATTATTAAATTACCGTGACCATTTTAAAGAATTTTATATATATATATAACACATTATAAATTAATAGATGATACCATATGATGGAAAACATGATGTTTCAACATTTACTTTACTTTATACCTCTATTGAATTTGGTGTATTGCACTTTGAAAGTGCAGATAATGTAAAAACACAAATTTATTTTTTATGTGCACTTTGAATGCTCACTCCGTTTTTATTTTTATTGTGTGTGCGGATATATAAAAAACACAAATTTAGTTACAGTTGTCCTCTCTAAAAGTACAGAAGGAATAAATCAAATAATTTTGTTGGTGATTTGACTAGTTTTTGTTCTTACACTATATAATATAATATTTTGTTTTCATATATATATATATATATATATTTATTTATTTATAAAATATAAATTTAGAAGAGAATCGTCGTCGTCGTCAATTTAAAAATATAAAATTATTTTGAATCAATAAAAGTAAAATAAAATGAAATTCATATTGCCTAAATAGGAAAAAAAGAAGTTAAATTCTTGAAGATAACAGCAAGTAATCATTGTTAATTAAACAAAAAAAAACGATGACAACAATAATAGTGTGTTATTAGTAGTCAAGTATGACAACTTTAAAAGCACATTGTAGTAAGTCCAGTACGACAACACTAATGTATTGTTGTTGAAATTCATAGACATGTTATGGTTAACTAAATTGACAACCTATTTCTATAATTTAGATGATTGCGTTGTCAAAAGCTTTAGGTATACTACAACGTGTTCAGATACAACATACTGCTGTCTATTGTCGTAATGATACGACAACTGAGGGTTTGACATTGTAAAAGAGTTATTTTGTTGTAATGCACCAATCCAGCCACAAGTTCTTTCGATGGCAACAAAAAAAAAATTAATCAAGTCCTAGTCTTCTATATATCAATCTATCTATTTCATCTCGTAATCATTCCAGTCACCCTCCACCAATGAAAATGACAGTAACAACCCCACTACGTACTCATATTTTATGAAAAATTGGGTTATATTAAAATTGATTTGTAAGATTTAAATCTGTTGTGAAAATTTATTATATTATGGATTTTTGTTTAATATTTACAGTGTTTCTTCAATCCTAGATTAGCTGTAACTTTTACAAATAGAAAGCATTAACAGGGCAATGAGTGGGGAAATGCCTGCTAGCTAAAGGTAGCTTGTTTAGCCCAGAAGGTGGAAACAGTTGAGAACAAAGTGGCACATGGGTGCGTAACGCGAAACGGGGAAATAAGATGGGGACAGGGTATACAAATTGGCCTCCCACGCTCCATGCCCCGTTGCCACTATAAAAGCAGGCATTTACTATATATTTAACGGCCCAGAGGTGGTGGCTGAACTTGCCCCAGAGTTCAGAAGCCAGCAAGACTCTCTAGGAGATGTTAGTTCCAGCGACATAACAGTAATTTTACCAAACAGATTGTCATTAAAAATCTGTTTTCAGCGACAATTTTATTGCTGAAACAGAATATCAGCGCCCAGGCTGATAACGGATTTTCAGTGACAATCCACACGGTAGACTTTATATGGAAGAATGTTCCAATTCATATACAAAGTCTCCGCGTCTCTTCAATGGGAAATTCATTTCTTTCTTAAGAAATCAAATTTGAAGCCCAATTCCTAGGTCAGACAGTTATCTATCCAGAAGAATCTAAAAGAAACAAGAGAATACAATAACGGTTCCCTTCAAATTAATTAGTGAAGTAATGGGCAAACTTTGGATGTTTTCCACTTTTTTATAAAAGCCCCTTTTTGATATTATTAGTGAGGAGATTCGAACTGAACCTTTTACATGAAAAAGTAGGAATTTTGCCACTATATCATTCTCATGAAAGCTCCTATAATGTCTTCAGTGTGTGAAATAAATGTATTTGTATTATATTGATATCCATAAGACTAATTGTGAGATGCTAAAGGGCTCCTCAACCTAATGAAATTATAGCCCTAATGAAATAATACCATTAAAGTCGATTCATGAATGTCCTGCATTGCATACCCCACATATAGACTGCCAAAAATGTGTAACCGGAACCCAAATCCACATTTGGTCAACATTTTCTCTAAGGTTGAAGCCCTATCAGATATTTCAAAAAAAGAGAAATAATAATAATAAATCACATTTTGAAAATATAAAAATTATTATTAAAAACAAACAAACAAACAAACAAACACACTTTAATTATCAATCAACTAGTTCTACTAATTACATGAAACATACTGAGAAAAGGCAAAAAATTCAACCAAGAGGGAAGATAACCAAAATCTACAACTCACAAACTATTTTTCAAGCATTTTGTTTATTTGACCACTTCCTTTGAACATTAAGAATAAAGCACGAGAAAAAAAATTGAGCAAGAAACTATTCAGTTTGAGCATTGCTCCACCCTTCCTTTGAACATTAAGAATAAAGCAAGAGAAAAAAAATGAGCAAGATGCAGTCAAGTAATTAAAAAAAATATCAGCCTATATGATCGTTTTAAGCATACAAGTTTTGCAAGAGTTTTGTAAAGTTACATAATTGTGCAACTAAAAATATTAGTAAGCAACCCTCTTAAACAATTTTAGCCATTAAATTAAAAAAGTTGCTAGTTTCTATTCCTGCACCCACTAATCAGCATCCTATCATCTATAGCTAATTATCAACAAATCTTGAACAAACAACAACCAAAATAACAAATTTGTTATGTCAAATAAGTTATATCACAACTGATCTGGTCATATTTCTAATCTGTGTATTGTGTTTCCCTTTTAAGTGTTTTAAGATAATAAGAACAAAAAATATACAATAAAATGTTGACTTCAATCATAATATGTTATATATACATGTAGAAACATCAAAATCGAACAATCAGATCATGTTCGGAACTAAAAAGTAAAATTCAGAATATGATTTACTCAGCTATTGAGGTTCAAATAAAGAGCAAAAACAAAATATTTCTGAAACATCAACAATAACAGAAGGCACTTTTCTGAAGCAGAATACCTTAACAGTTGAAACCAGCAAAAGAAAACGGCATGTCAAAATTTGCTCATCAATTTGATTCTTACCAGATATACAGGTCTCATATCATACTTGTGTCAACTGGGTAACTTCCGAGCACCCGCAAGAATGTAGCTACCTCCTGCCAAGAGAAAGTATTTTTCAATAATGGCGATGGATCATGTTTAATTCTTTCTCAGAATGAGTATATTTAAACAGAATGCACCTTTAGATTTCTAAGGGCATTCTGCGCTTGCTGGTCAGCCATAGATGCTTCAAAATCAACATAGAAAAGATAATCGAAGTATCTGAAAGTGAATACAAAGACATCATCAGGACAAGGATCAAGTTTAAACAAGTATTTGGTAAATCCAAAACAGACAATCATAATAAGGTTTCCAACAGTACTGGAGGAACAGAAGCTATAGCATGGATATACAAAGCAAGTTAGATCAAAATTAAATTTACTTTGGAAACCCATTGCTATTGTCATCAGATGCTCTCAAGGGCTGTTTCCGCAAGGGACGGCTTTCAATCTGTTACAAAATTAAATAGTAAAAGCTGTGAATGCAGCCTCCTATGCAAAACCAAATGCAAATTCAAGGAGGCAAACAAGTATTGGGACTACCTTTGTAAGGTTAATTTCACGCAGAGCAAAACAAGCAAGTGCCTTGAAAAGGACTCCAGGGCCTTCCTCTAGTGAAAATACTATACTTGTCTACAAGAACAATAAACTGATTCATTTAAGATGAATTCAGCTGTCGATAAAAAATGATTGTATTTCAATAGTGAAATTTCGATGGAATTTCACTTAGAAGGCAGTGTTGATAGAGAAACAAATTTCTTCAGGAATTTGACTTTGAATAATATAGTATCCTAAAGCTAACCTTGAATGGCCTATCTGTCCCTGGAATAATAGGTTCTCTTGCCAGCATCAGAAACCGTGTAACATTATCACAATCATCCTGTAAAAAGGAAGTCTAAAAATGAGCATTGCATTGATGATATACAGTGAGAACAAAATTACACAAGACAACAACAGTTTTGCTGTACAAACCTGAATATCTTGTGCAAGTATATCCAAACCATAAATCATTCCAGCAGCTGAGCTAGCAACTGCTCCTACGTCTTTCAGATTGTGGAAAGCAACATGCTATAAGTTTTAGCAATCAAGTTAGATTGGATAAGGACGCAACCTGATTGGAAAGTAATAAGTGCTTTTGTTTGTGTATGGATCAAAATATTAAATTAAGGAGAGAGAGACAGAGATATAGAGGGCTCATCCTGCTTGAAATAGGCCGAAAACATTTCTCCTACCATAACTTGAGGATCAAAATTAAGTTGCAAAGCCTGTATGCCTAGAATGAAAACTATCTAGAGTACAAAACAACTGAAGAACAACCAACTAAAATCTTACCTTTGCCGCACCAGCAGTATCATCCACTGCTTCTCTGACCAAACCCAGCCTAGTTAATGTGTTCTCACACTGAGCCAGAGCCTGAAAACAGCCCAGTATTGAAAAGCATTCCACAGCAAAAGAATGGATGAAATCAGATTCAGGAGCACCCTGTATACCTGTGGATGACTAAGAACCCTTTTCAACTCTTCAAGCTTAACACCATGATTGGCTAGTAAGCAATGTCGAACTGCAAATTTTACTTCGCCGACAATATGTAACCTGTGCCGGAGTAAAAGATCATAATTTCTGTGGATGCTTCCACCTAATGAGTTCTCAATCGGTAGAACTGCTCTGTCCACAAGCCACCGCTCAACAGCCTGCAAAAAGAAAGAAAGGGAAAAATAACTTTTAGCTTAATTCAGAACAAATCCATAGTTTGGCTGAACAACTGATCAGTTTAAATTAATTCGCTAGATGAGTTTCAAGAGTTCTTGCTTTGTACTTTGGAATTTAGATTCAACCTCAAATTAATTAAAGTACAAAGAAACCAAACAAATATGTTGGAATTCGAACCACCTACCGGAAAAACAAAACCTGCTTCTATGTTCAGTTTATATTGACCGGACATGTAGTGAAATAACATCTGTGACATCTTAGCTGGAGAACATGTGAGCAATAAAATTGCTACAATACAGTTCCTAATTTGAAATGGAGATAAACTCTGAACATTTTCTGATTTTTCTCTAAAGTTGTTTTAGCATACTTCTTACTTAAGCACTGATCAATTATTAATACCAATTCTACACTTCAACCAGTACCATTTCCATGCCACAAAAATTTTAGCATCAACATAAGTTCCAGAACCCAAGCCCACTCTTACCAAACAGCTTGACCAAATAATATTTGAACCAAATGTGCTTCATTAGCAGTGCTAATTTGAAATGGAGAGAAATCATTGAAAAAGTTATACAGTTTGTTCTAAATCATTTCTAGTTTGTTCTAATTCTTTTTATACTGATACTCTATCACCATGTCCACAAAATTTCCATTATCACCAAGTAAGTATTTAGCTTCAACTGAAACCCAAACCCACTCTAACTCTACCAACCCACTAGAAAACTACCACCTGAACCAATAACCAAAGGACTCTAATAGCCTGAATCCATTAAATGAAAGTTCATAAATTTTATATTAATTCTTTTTTCTTTTTCTTTTTAAATGAACTCCATAAGAAGCTAGTTGGAATCAGCATCATAGACCAAGAAACCAATATCATGCACGCATTGATGACGGTTAAATTAGGCAAACCCTTTAAAAAAAGAAATGGCATCAAAATACTATTAGAAGTATTAAAGTGTTGGAGTAGGCACTTCAAAAGCAGTATCGAATTGTTCGCAAGGCATCGCTTCACAATTCGGGTATGCCTTTTCTGCAGCCGATTCACTGTATGCGCCACGTACCCCCTACAATTCCAACCATTCATTTGCACATGAACAATCAAACCCATTCACTACCAAATTTACAATATAACACCAAACAGAACACAAAAGTTTCCAGAACAAATTATATATACATACCTGGTATGCAACACGAAGTCGAGGCTCATCAGATACCGAATTGGAGGCCTGGGTCGAAGATAAAGGTCCTGAAACAACCAAACAAACCCGTGAATGACTCAGTGAATGTGGAAATCAAAATGGAAAAGGTGAATTAAGGGGTCGTCAGGGAGAACTCAGCACTTGGAAGAGTCTGCAAATCCTTAGATACGACGTCGTACGGGAAGTCCTCTAACATGCCTTGCATTTCGAGAGCTCCACCGACGAAGCGGCTGTGGCCGTTGCCGTTGTCGTTGTCGGTGCCGTCTTCGCGTGCAGTGGCCAGAACCGGACAGCCACGACGACGTTTCGAATAAGGTTGGGAGTTGGTTATGAATTTTCTGGACGTGCAATCGAACGGAGAAGATTTACAAATGAGGTGGCGAGGAAGAGGAGTTATCGATGATCGAGATATTACGGAAGCCGCCGCCATTGGAGGCATTGAGTGAAAAGGACAAAGCGGCACGTAAGAGAGACGCTGTGAGATAGAGGTGGAAGATTGGGCGGGGCGGAGAAAAAGAGAGACTGAGAGAGACTTTTCTTTCTTCTTTTCTATTTTTGGTATGAATGGTTAAATATGATTGACCATTGGCCACATTTGATAGGCCGAGATGTTTGTTTCATGACCGGAATTGAGTTTGAGCGAAGAAAATATGACACGCATAGAGAACAAAATATTCACCAAAGAAAGTAGAGAAGAAATGAGGATTTTTTATTTTTATTTTCATATAAGAAATATTATTTTATTTTTTTACATTATTAATTAAATATATATATATATTTTATTGATAAATTATTATTCACATCTATTGTGCAATTTTTACCAGTTAAAGGCCAGAAGATATGTGATACCACTCCATTATTTGATAAATTAGGGTGGGGGAATTTTAGCACCACGACTAAAGATTATTACTAATATTCATTATCAAGTGGATTGTTTCGATAATATATATTAAAATGGGTTGTTCCAACAAAATATATTTAAATTCAAATTCAGATAGTCAGTTTTGTAATTTCAAAACAAAAAAAAAAAGTCAATTTTGTTAGGGAAAAAAAAACTCAAATAGTCACACCTTAAATAGCCATTTAAAGATTAACTTAACACTTAAAAAATAAATTTGATAAATATTTTAATATTTATAATATTACTTTTTTAATTAATTAAAATTAATTCAAAATTGACATTTTGAAACTACCAACTGCCATAGGAGTAGGCTCGGTTAGGATTTGCTGAAAATTTTAATACTTGTAACATTACTTTTTGAAGAGGTGGACTTGATTAAAATTGGTTCAATGTTTTGGACAACTCCTAACCACGTCAATTAATTCGGTTTTTTTATCATTATATAACGCACCATAATTATGCTTTTTAAATTGAGTATAATATAGTGGTTATTATTTATATATTTACAAAAAAATAAAAAAAAAATTAAATACCTATCAAAATACTAATAAATGTGTTCAAATACTCAAATATAAATATAAATATAAATTAATGCATCTAAACTAAATAAAGAATATATATATATATAATAAAATTCAACGATGGATGCCATTTATAACAGAAACTCTAAAGCAAAATAATAACCTCTTTTAGCAATACTTATTTAATAAAACATGCCTAACTAATTTATTCATTTAACTAATTTTTAATGTGGTGTTAAATGCTCATCTAAATCTATAAAGTCACTCACAAACTAGTCTTTATTGTTTTCTAAAAGTGTCAATGTAAAATAGTGACTTTACAAGCAAACTCAGTAATTTTTAGACAATAAAGAGTATACAAAGTATATGCCAATAGATAACTATATGAAGAACAATAGAAATAAGTATATGAGACTACAACATATAACAAATCTCAAATTCAATAGATATGTTAAACTTAATCAAATAGCATGTATCATAGAATGCAATACACATACTTAAACATCGAGCACCAAAAACATAAAGTTGATTTTTTTCTTATAAACATATGTAAAAACTTTCTTATTAAAATTTGACGTGCGATTTTTTTATAATTCGGTGCAAACATCATGGTTGTTTTTAACCAACTTAGACACGAATTTTGGAACTTTAAGTCTTTTGTTCAATATCCTTATAATTCACATAATGTATAAATCGTATACTAAATGTAAATTAAATGACGAAGAAGTCAATAGACAAATCTCATATTCTCAATATTGCCAATATACATACATTCTTTAAATGAACACAAAATCCATAATTTATTCAAATGGCAAAATTCAAAATTTTCCTATATCACTTTCTAGAACCCAAATAAACTTACAAGGTAGGCCAAATAATTTATTCATACTTAACTCTCTTTTCAAATAAAAAATCAGAATCTGAAAATTTATAGTTTAACAGTAAGCATGCATCAATCAATCGATAATTTTAGACAAGATACAAATAACATAGTCTTGAATTTTTAATGACATACATAAGACACAACCCACATGAAAAATTTCATAATTTTTGAGCTCAAAAGGCACCATAACAAAAAATACACAAAATAAAAAAAATTTACAATTTTTAAATTCAAAAGACACCATAACAAAAATACACAAAATCAAATTTCAACTCAAATGGTAAAAAATTCAGCAGACTATAACAATTTTAAAAATACATTAAAAATTGAATACCAGTTCAAATTGAGTGAAATAAAGGGGGGTGTATTCAATCAAGACTTTAGAAGACTTTTATGAAGTTAAAAAGTTTAGGTGTATTCAATACAAACTTTTAAAAAGTTTATAAAGTCATGGTGTATTCAATGTGGACTTTTAAAAACTTTTAAAAAGTTTATAAAAGTCATGGGGTATTTAATTAAAACTTTTTAAAAGTTTATAAAGTCATAAGGTATTCAATTTGTCAATGACTTTTAAAGACTTTTATAAATGAAAGACTTTTGTAGACTTTTTAGTCAAAAATGGAAAGTTTATGCTTATAAAAAGTCTTTCATTATTCTCTAAAACTTTTGTAAACTTTTAAAGACTTTTTAAATAATTCAAATTATTTTACATTATTTTGGAATTCTTTTATCTTTATATCTCTTATTCTCTCTCTTCGTCTCCCTCTCTACTGCGGAACGAAAGTCTAACAAAAAAATTATGAATTTTTTTTTTTTTTTGGAATTTTTATTTTATTTTATAAAAATGCAACTTTTGATTTATTTTTAATATATAAATATAACAAAGTACAATAAAACTGTAATTTGCTTTAAAAAAAACCTAAATAACAATTTTTTTTTATTTTTTCTTATGTTCATTTACTTTTGCTAAATATGAAAAGTATAACATCTAATATATTTTTAAATACTAAAAAATAAAAATAATATTAAATTTCAGTAAATAATTTTCAAAATAATTTTTTTATTGAGGTAATTTATATTTTTATTCTTTTTAAAAAATATTTTTATTAATGTAAAAAATATAATTATACAGCTATAAATATAATTATACAGCTATAAAGTCTCTATTATATTTCAAAATTAATGAAAGTATACTAAAACGTTTTTTTTTAAATGAAAATCGTTAGAACTATATAAAAATCTTTCATAATTATGTGAAATAATATAAAATTTTTTAAACATAAAAGTCTATGAAAGTTGTTTAAAATTTATAAGTCATTAAAAAAAATTATAAAATTCGTTCAAAGTTTATGAGAGTCATTTAAATTTTTTTATAAAAGTCATTCAAAATCAAACATACTTTTATAAACTCTGTAAAAATCTATTAAAATCTATAAAAGTTTGTGATTTAAAAAAGTTTTTTAAAGTCTTAATTGAATATACCTCACTAAGTATTCATGTATATATTATGTAGCCAACATAGAAGGGTAATCGGCTTCAAGACAATGATTAAATTATTGCAATTGAAAAGAGAGATATGAAATACTTATAAATCTTGAGTAGTAAAAATAAAAATTTATTAAAGTCATTAAAAAAAGTTTATAAAAGTCATTAAAAGTTTATGAAAGTCATTAAAAAAAGTTTATAAAAGTCATCCATACTTTTATAAAGTCTACAAAAGTATGTTAAAGTCTACAGTCTATAATTAAAAAAAATCTATAAATTTTTATAAAAGTCTTAATTGAATACATCCCCCAAAATTTAATTTTTCTTAGAATGTCTAAGTTATAATATTTAAAAATCAGATTGAAATAAAAGAAACTTAAATACATACAATAACACAGACAACATCCGATGTCTACCTATTCACTCCTACAATTGGCTTTTTTGGGCAAAACAGAGAATCTTAAAGGTTCAAAAATAAATAAAGGTTAATTCCAACAAGACCCTTTGATATTAAGATTAATTACAACTCGCTCTCTTATATTTAAAAAATTATAAAAATCTCCCCTGAGATGTTTTCCGTTAGATTTAACTGAGAGTGGGTAGTATACTAATTTTACAACGCAATTATTATTTCCCATGTATTCAATCTCAACCCCTCTTCTTCAATCTCAACTGTCCAGTTCTAACCCTTCCTCAATTTTTAGATAAACATAATTTTTAATAAATTTAAATTTAATTAAACTCTTGTCTCCCTCCAGAGCATAATTCAGCCTGTGAGAAATACAAATACTTCAAATATATATTATTTTTTTCTAGAAAATTTCCGACAGACTGTCGACCAAACCAGTCGAACGCCAACCATTTTTTTTCCGGCTACCTTACTTCAGTCACGTCTACATACACTGCCGGCATCAACCACATCATCTTCCACCGATCTGCTCAGTCGTTGGATCCCGCCGGCCAGCCTCTTTCACCAGCAATCTCATGCGCCGCCCACAGGTCTTTCGTTCAATCCGTTTTGAACGTTGTGGTTGCATTTCCAGCAAGCTTGAACACTTTGCCGCATCTATTCAATACAGAGACAGTAATGATCTCCTCTAATATCTATACTTCAGAACCCGAATGGTCTTGAACATCATAAAGTGATGCTCTTCACGAATCCCATCAAATGGAAAGAAAAAAATGCAGCTGAATGAAAAAATGAAATTGAAGATAAACATATGGAAAGAAAAAATGAACATTTTCCAATTCATATAAACATAAATGCGAATATGTATAATCAAAGAGGTATTTTCAATTTGAGATCAAAACTAATACCGAAATGGAAAAGAAAATAATTAAAAAATTTTATCACCCAAAGTCATAATCAAAATACAAGCCTTTCTCTACGCCTTAATTCTTAACCATTAGGGAAATTATAATTGAAAAATGTTATCACCCATGCAGTTAGCATAGAGAATGGAGTAAACTAATAGCTAAAGAAACATAGAAGAACTTTGATCAGGACTTTGGTAAAGCTTTTGGAAGAACAGAAAAGAGAGCACAGTTGAGCAAGGGAGAGAGAAAATGTAAAAAATTATATATTTTATATCATTGTAGCAAAGACAAAAAAGAAAAAAAAAATTGCTTAAAAACGATTATATGGTATTTTTGTCATTTAATGAGTCATGTAAGAGAGAGAAAATTATTTAATGGTTATTTAATAGAAAAAATTTGACAGAAGTATTTGCAATTTTTCAAATTTCAAAGATCGATCTGTAATAAAATTTAATGTCAGGGAGTCCAAGGGGAGCTAACCCAATAAATAATTACATAACATAAATTAATGATTTTTGTGTCAAACGAATGAGTTTAAAGTCTAGTACTTAGAAAAATTACATCCAATAACAATTAATCCATTTTTATGAAACAAATTTAAGAAATTCCAAAGCTGATTCAAAAACGGTGACAATGCAGATGGGTTAGATTCATATTTAGCTTTCTTTTCAAATCAAGAGATATAATTTAAAAATTTATAGTTTAGCAGTAGTGAGCATGCATCAGTCAATCAACAATTCTAGACAATAAACAAATAATCCAGTCCTTGAAATTTTAATGCCATACAGTAGATACAAAACAAAAGTCACATGCAAAATTTCATAACTTTTAGAGCTCAAAATATATTATAACAAAAATACACAAAATCAGATTTCAACATATGTAGTAAAAATTTCAGCAGACTATAACACTTTTAAAAATACATTAAAATTTGAATACTAGTTCAAATTGAGTGAAATAAAATTGTAAATTTTCCTTAGAAATTCTAAATTATACTTAAAAATCAGGTTGAAATAAAGAACCTAAATACATAAAATAACACAGACAACACTCTATGTCTACCTATCCACTCCCACAATTGACATTTTTGGGCAAAACATAGAACTTAAAGGTTCAAAAATAAATAATTATTATAGAACCAAAATTAATGATTTTGTGTTATTATATAACCAAAACTAATGATTGTTGTGTCAAAAGAACAAGTTGAAAGACTAGTATTTAGAAAAATTACACCATTAACAATTAATCTATTTTTCTGAAATGAATTTAAAAAAATTCCAAAACCGATTCAAGAATAGTGTTAGTGCAGATGGATCATGTTTGAAAAATCATAACTAAATTTGAAAAATTATTTTGATCTAAATCAAAAAGGAGAATTTTCAAAAAAGAGTTTAATTTCTAGTAAAAATATGGTTTTATATGGCATAGAAAACTAAGTTAGCTTCTGGTCAAAAATCACATCTTAGGTTCTTAGAAAACAAGCATTAAGCTCCATAATATATTCATATACCCATAAATGAGTTTAGAACATCATATGTAATGTCTAGAACGAATTTAATATTTTTATATATAGATCATAAAGTGAAAACGAACCACAACAATTAATGCTTCACAAAACAGATTGAAACATACAATCCTAAATACTCTCTAAGACAAGGAAATTACATGGTTGATCACTTCATAGCAACAATTAACCCTTCCTGATTTTGATCCCACTATGAACATAAATAAAAAAAGATCCTTAGATAAAATATAGAGAAAATAAGCAACTAAATCTCAACTAACCTACAAAGTAAACATACCGTAAATCCTTATAGAATCTTCATATCTCCTTCTGATAGAAATCTCTCAAAGAAAAAATTAATTGAATATGCCTTAGGAATAAAGAATGTAGAAAGAAAATATGATAAGATGAAAATCTTAAAAAGTTTAAAAACTCTACGTTTCCTATTCCTATCCTAACTACCAAATCCTAAATTGATTAAAAATCTTTAACCTATCTTTCGTAACCTATTAAGGAATTATACAATAAACCCATGAAAAAGAATAATAAAAAAGATAATAACAATCACATTTAAATCACAACAAGTAAAAGCAGAAACTTAATAATTAAACATAAAACAAAATAATCACTTTACCCCCACTAATAATCTATTAATAAGGGTAAATACGTTTTTTTCCATTTAAAAGCGAGTAACAGGTATTACAGTACTCCCCCTAAAAGAAAATTTCATCCTCGAAATTACTTACTATTGCAATCTTCAAAAAGTTAAGGATACTTTGCTCTTATTTCTTCTTCCAGCTCCCAAGATGCCTCTTCACTCACATGATTCTTCCATAATATCTTCATCAAAGGTATTCTCCTAGTGCAAAATTCTTGGATTTTCTTTTCAATCACTTTCACAAGTGTTTCCTTGTAAGTCAAATCTTCTCAAATCTCAAGAGGTTAATAATTCAATACATGTGATGGACTAAAAACATACCTCCTCAACAAAGACACATGAAATTTCAAAATGGCCAATAAATCGCAGACTTAACTACCATTTCTTTCAAATCTCATTAACTCCTTTCATTGGTGCTATTTTTAAGAATACTCTATCACCTTTCTCAAACTCCAATTTCTTCCTTCAATTGTCAGCGTAACTCTTCTGTCGATCTTGAGCAACTTTAATCCTTGCTTAATTTTAGCAACGACTTCTTCAATCTGTTGTAATTTCAAATCCAACTAACTTCTGCTCGCTAGCTTCATCCCAATGGACGGGAGATCTACACTTTCTTCCATACAAAGCCTCATATGGAACCATCCCAATAGTTGGTTGGTAACTATTTTTATAGGAAAGCTCAACCAAAGGTAAATGTTCTTCCCAAGAACCCTTGAAATACAGAACACAAGCTCGTATATGTCTTTTAGACTTTGTATTGTTCTTTCAAATTGATCATTAGTTTAAGGATGGAAAGATGAACTAAACCTCAATTTGGTACCCATAGCTTCTTGTAAACCTCTCCAAAACTAAGATGAATAATGTGGGTCTCGATAAGATAGACTGGATACAGGTACTCCATGTAATCTCACAATCTCATTAATATAGTGACATGCAAATTGATTCATATTATAAGTTGACTTCATCGGTAGGAAATGAGCAAACTTCGTGAGTCGATCCACAATCACCCAAATAGCATTCATTCCATGTAGAGTTGGTGATAAACATAGCTTTAAGCTCCCACTTCAATTCAGGGATCATTAACGGCTTCAACAAACTAGAAAGTCTATGATGTTCTACTTTCGCCTATTGACAAATTAAGACAATGCTCAACAAAACTCCCAATCTCTCCGTATGCTACCCCACCAATAAAGGCTTCTCAAATCCCTAAACATCTTAGTACTTCCACGATGTATAGAGTATGGTGTACAATGAACTCCAATCATGATCTCACGTTTCTACTCTTCATCATAAGGTACACAAAGTCTTTCTCCAAATCTTAGTGTATCATCTCTATAGATACTGAACTCAGGCCTCAATCTTTTGATAACTTCATCTCTTATCTTCACCAATTCTTGATCTCTAGCTTGTTTCACCTTAATCTTCAAAAAAATTATGGGTTGCAACTTGAGAATTGCCAATCTAGAATTTGTTGACTGACCAAAGTTTCAATATCCAATTTACTTAAATCTTCTTGTATCTTTCCTTGCTTCATTAAAATGTTAGCACTATACCCTACAAATTTACGGCTTAAGGAAACATCAACCACATTGGCCTTACATGAGTCATAATTGATATTGCAATCACAATCCTTTACCAACTCTAACCATCTCTTTGGCCTCATGATCAATTTCTTCTGGGTAAAGAAATATTTCAGACTTCACTCCATATAAGTAGTGTCTCCACATCTTTAATGCAAACACTACTACAGCAAACTCCAAGGCGTGTGTGGATAATTACATTCATAGGTTTTAGTTATAGAGATGCGTCCAATACAACCTTTTTAAGCTGCATAAGTACATATCCCAAACCTGAGCCACAAACATCACTGTAAGTGACAAAGTTATCAGTTCCATTAGGTATAGCCAATATAGATGCAATTCTAAGCTTCCTTTTAAGTTCTTGGAAACTTTTTTCATAGGCTTCAGTCAATTCAAGCCTTACATCTTTTTTAAAAATTGTGTCAAAAGTGATGCGATCCTTGCAAAACCTTCTACAAACCTTTGATAGTATCTAGCAAGTCTAAGGAAGCTGCGCACCTTAAAAAAATTCATTAATCTATTAACAATTTAACACATAGTAATCCCATAGAAATAATTTAGTAACAACACCATTATGGTACGTTTCAAATCCCACCCAACCCAACTTCAATATCAAAAAGAAAAAAATATACATACAAAGCTTTGAAAAAACTATTTTAAACAACTAAACATTCTTTTTTTTTTATTTATAGAAAAAAGGCTTTTTACATTCTTTTATACTTGTACAATCTCATTGCATTATCATATCCAAACAAGGTAAGACAAAACTATTTCATTTTCAAATCCAAAAAAATACTCGAATAAATTAAATATTAATTTGAAAAAATTAATATATTGTCCAAACATTGCACCAATTTTTTGTAATTTTGTTATAAAGAATAAAAATGCAAAGCAAATATTGATTAGTTTTCGTCCAACAATTTTGTGGCCTTGAGCAATTCCATATAGCAAGTCGAACAAAATCATGGACCAAATATTCTTCTTTGACTCCAATGATGGCCATAATATAAAAAAAAAAAATTAATTTCTTTCAATTCTCTCCAAATGTGGCAGCCTTCTTTCCTCGAAAACATATGAATATTATTCTTTCCATGGCTTGGTATATTAGATTGAAACTAGAACTGGAAACCTTATATGCTTATTTATATATATATATATATATTTCTAAAATAATAAGATATTTCTTCCAATTATATCATATATACTTGCAACAAATCTTAGCCAATTAAATCAATTGACTTTCCAAATTAAATGGCCACAATAGTATTAACTATGTTATGCCATAATCCTTTTATCTCATACTAACACGATCACTTATTTCCAAGCCAAGGCAAGGATATTTTCAATTATATATCTCCATGTTCAATCAAAAAATCAATCGTAGCATTCATTTAAAATAGATTCCCACCCTTTACGTGCAGCAAAAAATGATCAAACATGACCTTATTTTCCTTGATTCTATCTTGATTGTACTCTTCTTGCTGGATATTCTCTCTGTATGTATAAAAAACAAAAACTAGCCTACTTATTTTTATCTTCTATCTAAAATCTCCATTGGAAGCTCTTTTATCGAACGGTCAAGCCATTCCACCCAAAAAACCAAGGTATATATTTTTTTTCTTTCCTCGATCCAACATGCTTTGGAATCAAATTTGAAGTTTCTGTAGAAACTAAAGGTATTGAAATAAATTTTTTTGATATTATTTTTCTCCAATTAGAAGTTATACAAAAGGAACAAGCCTATACAATATAAGAAAACTTATAAACTCCAAATATGTGCAATTTCAAGGGTTGATTTATCATCACAATGCATAGGCTTTTATATAGTTAAACTCCAAATCTTTCAAAATATTCACATGCACCATTAGCCATACTCTAAAATTTTGCTTCTACACTAGATTGTGCTATAACCTTTTGATTTTTTCTTCTCCATGTAACTAAATTTCCTCCAACAAATATAAAGTATCCAGATGTAGACCTTCTATAAATTTGATCCCCTACCCAATCAGAATATGTGTATCCTACCATATCAAGAGAATCACTTTTAGAAAATAGCAGACCTTTTCCTAGCGCATTCCTCAAATACCTAAGGATTCGATACACAATAGTACACTTACTGCATAAGCTATTTCTGGCCTTGTGTGTGGCAAATAGATTAGTCTTTCAACTAGTCTTGATAACGACCTTTATATGTTGGAATTTAATTAAGATATTCTCCAAGCATGTGCTTCATCTCTCTAGGCATATCTTTTGGCTCGCAATCCAGCATTCCAGTATTAGTTAGATAATCTATCATATATTTACTTTGTGACAAGGAAAATTTATGCTTTGATCTTGCAACTTCAATCCCTAAAAAGTATTTTAACTGACCAAGATCTTTCACTTCGAATTTTATAGCCAAATACTTTTACAATGCCTTCATTTCATCTAAATCATCACATATTAAAACCATATCATCTACATATATAATTAAAGTTATTACCTTATCAGATTTATGCTTTACAAACAGAGTATGATAAGAATTACTCTGCTTATAACTAAACGCCTTCAATGTCTTCGAGAATCTCCCAAACCACACTCTTGGAAATTGTTTAAGTCCATGTAAAGACTTTTTTGACTTACAGACATTACAATTACTTGAGTACCTACATTTACTTCATGGTGTCAAACCCATGTATATTTCCTCTTCTAAATCCCCATTGTTAAAAACATTTTTAATATCAAATTGTTACAAAGGCCAATCTTTTATTAGCTGTTATGGATATAATAATCCGGATTGTATTGATCTTGACTACTAGAGCAAAAGTCTCCTTATAATCCATCCCATATTTCTGCTCATATCATTTTGCAACTAATCTTGCTTTATACCAGTTAATGCTACCATCCACTTTAAGCTTTAAAGTGAACACCCATCTATATCTAACAATCTTTTTTCCTTTGCGTAATGCCACAAGTTCCCAAGTAGCATTCTTTTGTAATGCCTCCATTTTTTCATTCGTCATCTTTTTTCCACTTCGGATCTGCCAACATCGTGCACAATATTAGGAATATACATGGAGGATAATTGATTAATAGTAAATGCATACTATTCAGACAATCTATGGATATATTCATGGTTGCTAATTGGATACTTTGTCTTGGCTTTGAGGTCTGTTCATATTTTTTCTTTGGTACTCATTTGTTTGTCCTTTTAGATATTTTAGGTTATATGTCTCCTGCATGTAAAGGTAAACAATTATATTCATTAATAATAGGGTTTGAGATTACATTTGGAAGAATATTCTCGGTTGAATCTTCAGTTACTAGAGTAGATAAAGGCAATTCTACCATTTGGTCAGATAAATCAGCAAAACAAGATTCAAAGATGCTAGAGACCCCGGATTTGGAACCTTCGCCAACACCTGATTCATTCAAAGACACATCACCATATTTGGTACCTCTAAATCTATTGCCAATACAAGATTCATGTAGCAACATATCACCAGATTCAATACCTTTGGATTTAATTCCTATTCTAGATTCCTTTAGCAGAATGCCGCCGAATTCAAGGCTTCCGGATTGACTGTGAATTCTATGCAACCTTTCATTTAGCTCTTCTAACTCCATTAACTCATCGCTACCTTTTAGCTTGTTCTTTTCACTACAACTCTTCCTCTAAAGAGAAAATTTAAAAACTTTCCCTGAGTAGTAAGACTCCAATTCAGGAATAGAAACATCCAACGTTTCATGTACCTTTCGAGTTTGAGGATCATAACATCTATATCCTTTCTAAAAATTAGAATATCCAATAAAAATACTCTTTTGGGGATGTGAACATATTCGGTGCAGCCAAAAATTTGAGGTTCAAGATTTGCTAAGTGAGGGATGGAAAGTAGAGATTGCATCTTCTGCAGTGGAGTTTGGAAATCAATGACTTTGGATGGTGTTTGATAAATAAGATATGTAGCAATTTTATTTCCCATCCCCTATAATACTGAGGCATGTGCATGCCAAATATAGAAACATGAACAACCTCTAATATTTGTTAATTCTTCCTTCCAGCCAATCTATTATGCTCCAGAATATAGATGCAAAAGGTTTAGTGATGAATCACATGATAGATTAAGAACCTTCCTAGAGATGCATCCAAACTCTCTATGATTGCCAGATTGAAAAGCTTGAATATGCTTTCAGTACTGAGTAGCAACGATACTATGAAATTCTTGAAATGTTGTACATACATCATTCTTACTTTTAGAAAGAGAAATACAAGTCATCAGGGTACATTCATTAATAAAAATAACAAAATATTGAGCTTTAAAAAAGAAAGGATTTTTGCAGGATCCCACACATAAGAGTGAATAACCATAAAAAGTTCTGAACTTTTATTAAGGCTTGCTAAATAAGAATTCTAGTGGCTTTTAGCCATTTCACAAACTTCTCAGTGAAAATCTAAATCACTTACCTTTGACAATATATGAGGTTGTAATTTTTGAAGATAACCAAACAATAGATTTCCTAGTCTCCAATGCCATAACCAAATAGTTTTTCGAGTTTTGTTCACTTCACTAGTCCGATTTACGTGACATATTTTCTATTTTCCATTCTCTAACATATCCAAATAGTAGATTTTCCCCATCTAATACTGTAACCAAGAATCTTCCAACTTCGAATGTCCTGGAAAATACAATTTGAAGGCCAAAAATTCATGGTACATGCTAGAGTTAAGATAATTTGGTTGACAGATAAAAATTATACTTAAGGGATGGAACAAGGAGGACGATAGCCTTCTTTAGTTTCATAAGAGGTACTACAATTGGATGAGAATTTGACAGACTGAGAGAAGACAAAATAGACTGTAACTGACATGAATCATAGGTCATATGATCAGATTCACCTGTATCAATAATTCATGTACTATTCTTAGAGTTTGCAAAAAAAGAAGATACTTTAATGATAATACTTGGGTGCTCGACATTTGCCATAAACCGAGTTGTAGCTATGACAGTTTACCTTGCAATTTGCTTATGAGGTTTCTTTGTGAAGTCCCACCAGTTAGGATAGCCAATAATCTCATAACATCTTTGTTGTGGATGACTTGTTTCATTACAATAAAAGCATACCTAGTTGTTGGATCGTGTTGCATCAAATTGTGTTATGCTAGATGACATTTCTTGATTACTTCCGTTTCTAGAGGGTCCGAATGATGGTTCTTGTCCAGTTAAATTCATCATTTTCTACCTTTCAGAAATTTAAATGAGAATCCAATTTGGGATTCAAAATTTGATTCGATGATTGATTTGGGATCTGAGATACGAAATAAGTGGATACGATATTCAAGATAAAAGATTCAGGATTCGAATTTGATTTGTATGAGAATTTATTAAGATTGAATTCTCTAAACTAATATGTAGGGGATACAAACTTCAAAATTAAAAAAAAAAATTCAATACAAAATAAAAATTTCAGTATTGAAAACTTCAATTCAGGATGATAACTTTAGAATACAAACTTGGATTGGTATAAGTTCAGATCGACCGCACTAATACTATGTAGAAACTAAAAGTATTGAAATAATATTTTTTGATAATATTCTTAAATTAGGAGGTATATAAAGGAACAAGCCTATAGAATATAAGAGAACCTATACAATATAAGGAAACATACAATGTAAGGAAACCAATACACTATAAAGAAATCTAAATATTCCTACAATCACTCTATACCAAATATCTTAGGCAACTAATAGTATAAGGAAACAAAATCAGCTAATTACGCCTAACAATAATATTCATTTACAACAATAATATATTGACCCCTCATGCTGACAGTTTCAAATTGTTTTACTCTTTGCCCTTTTCTATAAGAATAAAATCATGTCGTATTAAAACTAGATAGTCAATTAAACATGATAAATATTAAATATTTTATAAGCAAACAAATATGTAGGAGGCAACAATGGAAGCTTGACAATAGATCTTTGATCTTTTAGAAATCTTGAACCATTCAGTGTAAAAGGATCATGGCATGGCAGTTCTCTCATGTGCATGAGCTCCAAAGTAATCTCTCACATCCTTGATCAGTAATAAATGCCACCAAAACCATTGGTTTTAAACCTTAGTAGCTTCAACTCTTTCCTCTTTCAACGCACTGAAGAACCTTGAGTCAAAAGGTGATGCTATAGTGGGAGCTTCAACTGATAAGTTGACATCTTGTTCAACCTTCAACCAAAAGAGAAAACAACTTGTTGAAACCCATCCTAGGTTAGTGCTCCTATGCTAGATTCAAAAATATATGATTTGGGTTCCCAACTCTAGTAATCAAAATGGATCAAACAATGACATTTTTTTTCTTTTATATAATGGTTTTGACATAGATATGGTTTGCACTTTTCAATCCTCGAAGTGAAATCTTTTTTTTTTTATGCAGATTTTCTTTGAGTAGCTCCCTACAAAATATTTTTCAAAGGTGGTTCCGGTATGACAGTAGTCTATTGCTTTACTTGTATTCAAGCTTCCAATGTACCGATTAAACAACTCCCATTCCATAAACTCGTATGCATTTTTTATTGGAACTACTACTAAAGATTAGCATTGGAGAGCATTAATTTGTGTATTGAGAATTTAAAGCCATGGCCTAGTACTTTTGTACATATATATATATGTATTTCTTGTTACAAATATGTATATATTGCCAATGGATGTGTTAAAAGTTGTACTAAGTAAACACGCATATACTTTTCATCCTTCATCATATACAAAGTTAGTTTTGGCACTCACGAGCTTGTTTTCTTCCACATTGCACATGTTGTTTTAATTCAAACTAGTCATATATATGGGGAAACCTCTTTTACTAATTTAGCCAAACTTTTTTTTTTTTATAGGTATGCGGCTCCATCTTTGATAATGTGAACTGAATCTTATGAAGGCCAAGATACTCAAGAATTGTGGAATTATGTCAATCTGCTTCCATGTTATCAAACTTTTTAATTCTCAAGTCATGGTTGGTCATGCTTCAAAATTGGATTTCCAAGATGGATTGTCTAGATTGTTACTGTTGCTACCTTTGGAAGCACTATGGAACCTTTGTTGCAGTATGTCTATCTTGTCATGCCACCCTTTTGTTGGATTTCTTGAAGAACCACCAAGGCAATAATGAACTCTTCTTTATTCAAGAACATTTTGTATTTTTTTCTCTTTGATGCAGTGACCAAGTGTCTGATTCACCCAATTGAAGATCATGCTGATGGTACACCCATGGGTTTGACTTGCTCTTACTCGGCTTGAATATGGACTTCTAAACACTACCTCATTGATTGAATTGTCTTTATAATATTTTTGATGCTATCAGCATGTCTGTATCAGTGTCCCACTCCATATTTCATCATTTCTGACGTGGACTTTCCTGATGAAATTTTTCTAAATGCCAATTTTTTTTTTTATTTCCATTGCCTATTTCGGCTTCTTACACTACAGTCACAACACAACTGAATCTACCAAATTTTTTGAAGGCGACGAATTTAACCTATATTTCACCACATCGACAGTGTTTTACAGTTAGAATACAAGCGGTCTTTCGACATGCTTACTTTTCTTAGAACATCTATATCATTTGCTCAAATTAAGTTTATACCAAGTGACTCATATCACTACCGTCATTGATGCGGGCATCATAAAGTCATATTCTAGCATTGGAGCAAAAGAGGATTACATCATCTTACCTAGTAGACCAGTGATGCGTTCTTGAGCTAAAAAGATCAAAGAGGGAATGCTTGAACTTGTGAAAATAATTATGGATAAAGATCGATTCAAGTTTTCTAATGATTTGAACAATTTTCCAAGGCCTAATGATGATTTAAGCATGATGTCCAAGCAAGGGATGAAGGTGGTAATGATGCTCTAGAGTTGCGGAGACGAAACGACGTAGTAATAAGCATCGTATAATGGCAGTTTTGTAATTTTAGCTATTTTCGGATTATAATAGCAGTTTTGTAATTTATCTATTTTTGGATTATAATGGTAGTTTTGTAATATTTGTTATTTTCATATTTTATTTATTTAGGGTTAGTTTTTAGCCTTAGGATTACTTTCTTAATATTTAATGGTTTAGATTGATTCTTGATCTAACCCTAATCCTTATATAAAGGGGGATCAATTCCTTTGTAAGACAGATATTATAGATTTCAGATTTTAATCAATTGAAAGAATTAATTTTCTTATTGCTCCCATGAGTGTTCTTGTAAGGTGAGGAATCAATTTCTTCTTTTTGTTGCATTAGGAGTTGAATTCTCTTATCAAAGTAGAAATACTTTGTGGCGATTATTCTTCTCTTTCCCTAGCCTTCTAATCCACGTTTTTAGATACAAGTTATCTAAGCGTTTGGTAGGGCGGGTTCTTGTTTTCAATTATTTTTACAATACTTCTTGTGTGTTTTGGGGTTTTGGATTCTTTAATCTTGGGGTTCCGCATCATTTGGTATCAGAGCATTGGTTGAGATGAGTACCTATCTATCTTTGTTTTCAATTTCTTTGTGTTCTTCGTTCATAATACTTTGATTCTCGGAAAAAAAAACTTAAATTGCACTACCAGGCACCTGGGGTCGCACCTGGAGTCACACTTGGGAGGGTCTGTCCACAAGGCATCTAAAAAAAATTCTGAATTTTTTTTTTTATTATTTTTTTCTTTTTGCTTAGGGTAATCTTTCCTTTCCATTACTTTAGTTATTATTTTTGCATTTCTTTTGATCTACTTTCTTTCTTTGGTTAGGTTTTGAGATTGTGATAATTGCTATTTTTTCTTGCTTTGATTTGTTGTGTTTAACTCTAAAGTGCAACTTGATTCTAGAGATTGTAAGTGGTAAAAGGCTTGAATGGTGAGCACATTGAGGGTAAAAGCCAAAATTGTGTGAAACACGAGCGTAGTTACCATTAAAAAGAGTGAAACATGTGAGGTTGAGAAGTAAGGATTTTCTTTTACTAATATTATCTTGAGATGTCAAGAAGAAAAGGAAAAGAAGCCGCTCATTATGAGGAAAAGCTCAAAAAGGAGATGACATTGGACATGAAGCTCTTTTACAAAGCCTTCAAAGGAGAATTTCGGAGGTTGAACAAAAAGATGGATGAGCTAAATGATAAGGTAAGTGAAGTTTTTATGACCGCCACAAAGAACCCAAGGAGAGATGGTTCGCAAACTAGAGATAAAGAGCCATCGGGTTCTAAGGATGATGAAGTCTCAAATCATTCCATGAGGAGACGTCCAATGAGGGAGGAACCAAGAGTTTGGAGACACGAGCATAATGAAAAGAAAGTCACACTTGCACCTTTATCTCCAATGGAGGTGTATCTTGAACAATTGAAACTATCTAGAGGTTCACATGGGGATTTGGGAAGTGAGGCAAATAAAAAAATTGAGTTTAAAGAGGCCAAGAGTGAAAGTAATATAAATAAAGGCCCAATGGTGAGTGATTGCACTAGTAAGAAAAATAAAGAGAAAAGTGCAATAGAGAAAAGTGAGATGAGTGAAAAGAAAATGAGTTTTAATGCAAAAGAGAGAGAAGTCAAAAGTGCATTCTTAAGCAAGACAACAATATTATTAGTGAAGTTTTGAGAGGGTTTGCTTTGTTGGATGCTAGAAGAGATGATCTATTTCAAATGCTTGAAAGAGCCAATGACAAAGCATACAAAATCGCCCTTTAGGGTGAGTACAATAAGTCCGCTATTTTCAATGTTTATGATATTTTTCCTTTCAATATGGATTCAGATTCAAGGGTGAATCTTTTTGAAAAGGAAGGGAATGATGCAGGCATCATAAAGTCATATTCTAGCATTGAAGCAAAAGCGGATGACATCATCTTACCTAGTAGACCAGTGACGCGTTCTCGAGCTAAAAATATCAAAGAGGGAATTCTTGGACTTGTGAAAAGAATTATGGATAAAGATCGATTCAAGTTTCCTAATGATTTGAACACTTTTCTGAGGCCTAATGATGATTTAAGCATGATGTCCAAGCAAAAGATGAAGGTGGTAATGATGCTCGGGAGTTGCTGTGACGACCCGGATCTAAAAAAGCTAGAGTAAGTATGGGCGGGTGCAAAGAGCACTCGCAGACTACCTTACTGGCATAGCCAGAGTAAGTGTGGGTGGGTGCGAGGCACTGGCAGGCTACCTTACTGGCAGAGATCGGTGTCCAATCCCACATCGCCCGGGTGTGGAAAGAGGGTCATGTGGTAATGGTTCAAATATAAAGTAAGCACTCTCTTAACAACCAAGGCCTTTTCAGAGCGTTTGGTTTCAGAGTTGGAAGAACTCTGGGGTTAAGCGTGCTCCAGTGGGAGCATTCCTAGGATGCGTGCTCCAGTGCATTCCGAGGCACTGGCAGGCTACCTTAAAAACTCCATACGTGTTACAGTTGCAGAGACGAAACGACGTAGTAATAAGCATTTTATAATGGCAGTTTTGTAATTTAGCTATTTTCGGATTATAATGACAGTTTTGTAATATTTGCTATTTTTCATATTTTATTTATTTATGGTTAGTTTTCAGCCTTAGGATTACTTTCTTAATATTTAATGGTTTAGATTGATTATTGATCTAACCCTAATCCTTATATAAAGAGGGATCAATTCTTTTGTAAGACAGATATTATAGATTTTAGTTTTTAATCAATTAAAAGAATTAATTTTCTTATTGCTCCCAAGAGTGTTCTTGCAAGGTGAGAAATCAATTTCTTCTTTTTGTTGCATTAGGAATTGAATTCTCTTATCAAAGTAGAAATACTTTGTGGCGATTATTCTTCTCTTTCCCTAGCCTTCTAATCCACATTTTTAGATACAAGTTATCTAAGGGTTTGGTAGGACGAGTTTTTATTTCCAATTATTGTTACAATACTTCTTGTGTGTTTTGGGGTTTCGGATTCTTTAATCTTGGGGTTCCGCATAAGTCATGCTTCGTCCTAGCATCAAAATCATTTGAGTATGTCAAATTTATTTTAGATTGACTGTGGATTTCAGCCTCACATTAAGTTTTAAAGACTTGGTCTTTAAAAGAGGTATGAATTGGCCAGCTAATAACCTAATTCTATTGACTTGATAATGTCACATGTGTAGGGCATTGCACTCCTTCCCCAACTCCAACATTTGATATGCCATTTAGCAACATTTTCGAACATCTGCCAAGGTTGTAACTCTTACATGCTGGCTTTCTCCTTTTATAGTGCATGTTCGATCATGCATGGATCAAAACGACAATGGCAAGGTGACAACTGTGTTAACTATCACCTTTTCTATGGTTCTAAATTGGACCATTAGTGGCTTTTTGATCAAAAAGACAACCATATCTTCCTGCACCAGACTGTTTTCCATGTCTCCAAGCATGAATGAACTTCCACACTTTGCTTTTTAACCCATTTCTGTGCAAGTTTCTTCATTTCAGATGTGCCAGTTTCATAAAAGATGAAAGCATTTTTGGTGATCGCCTCAGCCTTTTGGTCTTCCTTCCATGCTACAAATATGTGACTTTAACTCCTTCAGCACATTGCCATCCTTTTTCTTTTCAGGTTAGATTTCTACTTGTAGCCACTTTTCAACGGCCTTTTCATGAGTTGTTGCTTTCTCAGCCAATATCTTGGCCTCAACATGCTGACGTTGTATTTGCATTTTTTGAGTCTTGGTAGATGGTTGATAAGACTTATATCCTGCACGGAACCAATGACCTACCTCTATAACTAGAAGCTTGAAAATCTTTGGCTTCTCGATTCTTTGCCAAACCAATCTTGTCCATGTTTTATGGAAAAAGTGTCCATATGGCGTCGGTTGCTCATCTTCACACATTCATCTTGCATCTTTGATCATGAGTGCAATGATAGGCATAAAATGTTAATGTTTTTATGCAACTTTTAATATTTAATTTAAGATAGTTTGTGATTAAATTTTAATGAAAAGTACTTAATTATTGTATTTTTATGTTTTCAGTAAAAGAAAGACTAAAGCCGGAATTATTGTGTTTCTGTGCAATCTTTACTGAGAAAATCATATTTGGAGTTACACTTTGACGTTTTGTGCAATTCTAGTTGAAAATGATTCCTAACTCACTAAGCTTCAATGATACAAAGTTTCATTGCAATTGGTTTGGCCAATCAGTGCCAGTTTGATTTACAAAATCAACATTTCCAACAGTTGCGGCAGATTTACACTATCTTGGGAAAATGAGGATTCGAGTGTCTTAAAGATGTCCAAAATGTCCGATAAAATATGCTTGGAAAGCTAAGACACAGACCTGACATTTGAAACAAAAATCACTGGATTCAGAGTTCATTTGGTTACCCAAAGTCTACTTGGAATATGCTTGACGGTCATTGAGGATATAAAAGGAAAGTTCTATGCTTACTTGGACTACATTTGTGATTGGACTACCATGTCACCTTTTACCAACCATGTGACCGAATTTTCCATATAATATGCCACATGGGAGGTCAAATTATTCTAATTTAATTATTGGAATAATATTTAGGATAAAAGAAAAAGGAATTAGAGATTGATTTTGATTCCTTAAGAGATAAGGAATGTTTCCTTATCTCTAGTGTGAACATGAAGCACAAAATACATTCAACTCCCTAGGGTGGCCAGCCAGTAGAGGAAATATGGAGTTTTGAGATTATGTGATATTATATCTCCTATATTCTCTAGGGTTTAGAGATACCTTAGGATTAAACCTTTCCAAAACCTCTCCTATAAATAGATACAACCTTGAAGAGTGAGAAGAGAATTCCTTACACTAGTTACAGCCCTCACGGCTACAACCATTCTTCTCTCTCTCCAGTCGCATATTCCCTTATTTCCCTCTCCATTCTCACGGCAGCACAACAAGTTTTCTTAGGGTTTTTATTCAAATATTGAGAGTATTTTACATAGAGAATAAGTGATACACAAAGTAAGAATCAAGGAGGAATTCGGCCAGCATTCTTGGAGGAGTCATCTTGGTTCTTGATCATAGTTTGCATAAACCGACTTAACTTATTAACAATGAAACTCAATTCTAGTATTGTAAGAAAAATATATTGTAAAGCACCTATGATACTTCTAAAAAGATAGGCATTTATTAATTTAGTACTTGCAGTTTTGCTTAACTGCTGGCTAGCGTTGGAACGACCTTGCATTCAACCATGTCTGTGTGAGTAAGCAAGCCACTAATGTACTTAGTCCGAGTTAAGTGTAAACCAATTAAGTCTCGAAACACTTCTATGCCAAGAAAATATGTTAAGGGCTCGAGATCTTTAAGAGAAAATTGAAGGTTGAGTTTCCTAATGAACTTGTCAGTTTGCAGTGGACTATAACTGGTGATTATGATGTCATCAACATATATAAGAGTCCATAATACATCTGATTTGGTGGTGAGCATGAACAATGGTGAGTCCATTGTAGACCTCTTGAAACCCTAAGTACATAGAGTATTTTTCAGCTTGCCATACCAAGCTCCAGGAGCTTGTTTGAGACCATAAAGAGAACTCTTTAGTTGGCGGCATTGAAGAATTGGTCAAGCTCTCAGGTTGTGCCATAAAGACTACCTTATTTTTTAACCATTTAGGAATGCATTGTTGATGTCTACCTATCTCATTTGCCAGCTATTGGAAACATCTATTGCATGAACTAATCGAATTGTGTAGGGTTTAATGACAAGACTAAAAGTATCTTCGAAATCATTGCCAGGATTTTGATGAAAGTCCTTGGCTGCAAGCTTGGTTTGTATCGATTAATGGTGCCATTAAATTTTTTTTTTGAGTTTGAAAATCCACATGTTGCCAACAATGTTCATTGTAAGAGACACAGGTATTAGTGTCCATGTATTTTTGCGTGAAAGGGATGTGAGTTCCTTCTCCATAACACATGTCCAGTTGGTGTTGCTTAAGGCTTGCTTGACAAATAATGGTTCTATATGGTCAAGATCATGAACAAATTGATAGACATATGTCTTTTTCTTATATATGCCATACAGAGAACAAAAATGCATTTGGTAAATATACATGAATTGTTCTAAGGAATGAGTCTATAGTTGGTGGAGAGTCTCAGTTGGTATTGATTTGAAAAAATGTAAGAAAGACGACGTGTGTCTCCCTGAGTGGCGTGTTTTCTATGTTGTGATGACTATTACCACTAGCTGAAGAGGTATGGACAAGTGGAATAGATACATGTTGAGTTGCCTTGGATGATAAAGATGGGAAGTTGACATTTATTCCACTTTGTATCTGTGAAAAAGTGCTTGCGGGAGCTCTACAAAGAGACTCGTGAGATGGCAATACATGGTTTATCCTGGTCAGTTAGAAAAAAATGGTGATAAAAGAGGATTTAATGAAATAAAAGTAATATCAAATGTTTAGGTCTTGTTGTGAGTTTGAAAAGGAAAATGAGTTTCATTGAAAACTACATTAGGAGTGACAATAATTTTTTTTTTCAAAAATCAGACTTTTGCATTTGTAACCCTTGTGTGTGGAACTGAACATTAAGAATACACATCTCTCAGAATGATAGGAAAATTTTCAATTTCTATAAGGTCTTAAGAAAGAAAAACATTCAAAACAAAAACATTGTAGCAATAAAAAATCAAAAAACTTTTTGAATAGTTTTTGTACTAGTGATTTATTGTTTAAAACTTTGGTTGGCAATTTATTTATTAAAAAGGTGGCAGTCGAACAAGCACCCTATAAATATTCAATAGGCATATTACTTTGTGCCTACAATGTTAATGGTGTTTCAGCAATATGTCTATGTTTCCTTTCTATTTTCCCATTTTGATTATATGTGTCTGGACAAGGTTTTTAAAATGAATTCCAAAATTAGACAATAAAGATTTGTAGTCACCTCCCGAGTTTGTTTGAAAAATTTTAATTTTCTTTTGAAAACATTGTCAAACATTAATTTAAATTGTATAAAAATGTCTTTGAATTCTTATTTTATTTTAAGAAAATAGATCCAGCAAAACCTGGAATAATCATCTTCAAACAAAATTTAATATATGTAACCTTTATTAGACATCATAGAGGCTGGACCCACACATATGAAAAAATTAATTCCAGTGGTTCTCTACTTTTTGAACGTAAAATAGGAGCAAAAATACGATTAGTTTTCCTAAAGGACAAGTAGAACAAAAACCATTGTTTTTGTTAACAAAAACCTATTTACAATTTTTGCAATATTCTGTATAATAGACAAAGATGGGTGGCCAAGGCACAAATGCCATAAATTATTGCACAGTAACACATAATTATAACATCTAAAACTGGTAGAATTTATTCCTAAGTGTGTGGCATAGGTATGAAATAAGGAAGTTTAAATGTCTAGAAGAATAACATTGTGAATCCTATCTTTAAGAGTTCCTTGAAGTAGAAGCTTCTTCTAGCTTGATCCTTCACAAAAATAAATTTAGAATTAAACTCAACAATCACATTATTATCAGCAGTTAATTTGGCAATAGTCAATAATTTTTTTGTAATACAAGGATCATGTAACATATTATTTATATGAGTTTTCTGGACTTGTTTTAATAATAGACCAACCTACATTATTTATGTCCAGACCTTGGTTATTTCCTACAACTAGTTATTTCTCCACTATCCATGAGCCACACATGATTAGCTACAATTTGAGGAGATGTGTAATGAGCAGAAGGATGATTTGTAGAAGATCATACAAACTCTTTATCACACCTAGATAACACTGCAAGGCTGTGTGCCCAGGTCTCATTCACAACTGACAGAATGGATGGTAATTGTTTGACCTTCTCCCTTTACCTTTATATCGACCATGATAGTTGGTCCCACGTGAAGCAACATCACGGTTAGACACAAAATTAGGAATTTCAAGAGACTCATGTAAGTCCTTGCAACAAGTGCATGATAAAGTCCCCACTACATACATTATAACCTACCATTCAAGGAATGTCAACAGTTTCCTTCATTGGCGTAAGAAGTTGTAACAGTGAGACATTTTTTCTTCCTTGATTGGAGTTGCAGTTTCAACTGCATTAGCTTCACTCATGATACACTTCCAAAGAGTCTTCCTAGAGAAGTCCATAAGTAAATTAGAATTGTATTAAGGTTTGTGATCATTAATGGAAACAGATGTGGTTATCAATCTAACTTTCTTATAAATTTCCTTAACACAAGTGGTTATCAATTTAAATAGATATTTAGGACAAGTAACTTGATTCTCCAATAGTGTCCATGACTAGTTGAGCAACTTTATGAATCTTTGTTGGCCTGGTGAGAGCTTTGCAAACGTAGGATGAGTGGCTACTGCTCCTATGATGTCCACTTTAGCTATTCCACCTATGATTTCTTAGTCAAAAATCTCTACCAAGTGAATTTCAGTATTTGGGTCTTTGTAGTATGATCCCCTGGACGAGGTCTTCCTCTGATACTCCTCCTTCAAGATGCCTTCATACCAAGTAGCTCGAGAGACCTACTCAAATAGGTCATGATACTCTATCCCTACCAACTTCTTTAGGAGCTTATAATTTAAGCTCTATTGGGCTATTTTGACGAATTCCTTCCGTGGTATGTCTAGGTGACATATGACCCTTCCATTTTTGAAATAAAGAATGAAGCTTTGTACCATTCTCTTTCCATCTATCACAGTCACGATAAATCAGTTATGGAGATCTCTGGCTCAATTATGTAGAATTGTTCATGAATTGTTTTATGCTGCACATTGATATACTAGGAGAAAATAGGACATGTCAGAGTTTTAATAAACATGCAAAGTTTCAGAAAATCTTTGGTCACTGCTTGTCCGCACTGGATAGTAAAGTTGCCTATATGATCCATAGTGGATCGGTTTTTTTTTTTTTTTTTTTCTCCTGAGAGTAGTGTAAAGTTAGGAACCTAAATACCCATAGAAATTGGATCTGGTCAATAGCGTTGGGTATGGCCTTTTATAGGATTGTTGGCTTTTTACGACCACTCTATCCATGACTTGGTAGTTGTTCATCCAATTGTGGACATTATGTCTATTCTTCCATGCCGAGAGACCTAATATTGTTGATTTTTATAATGTCCTTAATTCCTAGAACTATGGCTAAAATGATCTATATATCCTCCACCATGAACTTGATTCATGTTAAGTGGGTTGACATAAGGTAGATGTCAACTTTTACTTTATGTCCATTGGGTGCGACACGAAAAGCCTGTGACATGAAAAGCTTGCACCATGTGTTCATCTCAACCATCTTTGACGTTCTAGCCTTGGTTTTCAACATACCCGTAGGCCTGAACTTGGGTCCTAGTCGATAGGGGAACATAAGGTTGGACTTTTCATTTTGGCACGGTCATCCTTGCTTTATTTCCATCATACACAGCCTAAAAGGTCAGTGACTGCCTTGGTGTGTTTCCATTAGGTAGAGCCAAAAAGGTCTACACCTGTTGCTTCTTATGACCATTTGTTAGTTTTGCACCACTCGATGAGGCCTTCATGACCTTCAATTGGTAGCTCAACAAATCCATAATTCCTTGCATCATCTGCTGCTTGGTCTCTTGGATTTTTTTCCATCTTTTAAGATAGCTCACAGATTGAGTACTGAGTAGACACCTCATTCAAGTCTGCAACCTTGGTAGCTTATATTTCATGACTATTTCCATGCGACACGTTTCAGCTGCTGTTGCTAATATGGGTGTCAGAATCTTGAGCTTTTGAACGAGTCTACGCCATGTCCTCGGTTGAAATTGTGGTCCAACCGATAGTGCCAAAAAGATATGTTGGTTAGAATTTGAACTATCTGTCGTCTTGTAGTGTGCAAATGTGCCATTTTAAATATATAACAATTCAAAGAAAAGTAATAATGCACCAATTGAATCAAACTACTCAGACGATTTTATTAATTATGGAGAATATTATAATTAAAAGGTTACAATTTACTTTTTAAATCAAAGGGCTTTAAAGTCAAAATTTCAATTAAGAACAACTAAGAACAATAGACTAACTACATTAAAGTTCTAATGAGAATTTAACAAATTCTTGAGTTGTGTGTGATTGGGGATCATTTTCAATGTTGGTGAAGCTTCAATATGTATGAGAGGATATGACTTAACAACTCTTTGCATTTCCCATATGGGATTAGTCTTAATTCTGTCTTCACATTTTCAAATTATACTTGTACAATCTCAAGGCATTCTCATCTCAAAACAATGTGGAACAAAACTATTATTTTCAAATTCAAAATAATACTTAAATAAATTAAATATTAATTTGAAAAAATTAATATATGGTCCAAATGCTACTTATGATTCTTGAACTATAAATTTTTTTCAGTTATAATCCAAACCCTTAACTCTATTATTGCTCATGTTTCAATTTCTATATCAACTAAGAATGATACAAAAGATATTTCAAAAATCTTCTTCTTCCAATATCATAGCTTCAAACTGGTTTTAGGGTCTTCCATCTCTAACAATTAGAGCTTTTTCTTGTCAAACTATAAACTAGAGGAGTAATTATAATAAGAAGCAGGGAAAGACTACAGTGCAACCCGGTTTTACCATAACACCCTCAAAAATGTTACTGGCGGGAAAGATGACACAAGAAGGACATGTCACTTGTATGTCATATTCCCTGCCCATGGGGAAACACACCACCCTTATAATGGGCAGTGTAAAAAATAGAAATACCTTGTGTTCATGGTGCTTCTATTTTTTACATTGCCCATGAGGAAACACACTGCCTATTTTAAGGGCAATTTGTTTCCCCAATGGTGGTGTGTGAATTATTCATACACACCACCCGTGGAAAAATACACCGCCTTTATAAAGGGCAATATGTTGTTCATAGTGGTTATGTTTTATACACCACCCATGGAAAAACACATAACCCATTATAAGGGATGTGCATAGCCCTATGGGTTGTGTTTCTCCAAGGGCGGAAAAAACACATTGAACATCTCATGTCTATTGAACGTTCTTCCCACCCTTTGTAAAGGAAATCACCCTAACCAAAGCTGGTATGATTTACCATGGATGGGGAAGAAGAGCCATACCTTGTTCAATTACTGAAAAAATAATAAGTACTTGCAAAAAGATAATAAAAACCCAGCAAGAAAAGACTAATCAAGTAAAATAATATTTTCAAGCAAAAAAAGGATGTGAAATTTCAATGCCATTACATATCGATAGTAATAATAAAAAAGATAATAAAAAAGCTTTGTCATGCAGCAGAAGTTGGTTTACCCACTTGCTTGAGCTCAGGATACCTATGCATAATTATTTAGACAACAGTGGTCATTTCATTTTCATCCAAGATGCAAAAAAAGTCTATTTCAAATAAATCAATCATCCGAGTGAAAAAGTTCAACTTTATGTTCAAGTCGACCTCATTCTAATTGGAAAAAGGAGAACGGGATTGGCTTATTTCTTATTTTGTGAATCGTTGTCAGCCATTAACTCTTTAAAAATAGAGGTTTGAGTTTTGGTTTTACAATGAAATGAAAATGAAGCATTTTAATGGCGGTTTTATAAAGTTGGAGATGAAGGATGACATTTCGACTTCTAGTCTTCCACACCATCAGTTGTACAAGTGTAAATTGATATTTTTAAAATTAATAAAATCCAGTTTAAAAAGAGAAAAAAAAATCCTCAAAAGAAGTGGATGGTATTATCCATTAAATTGAAACACATAGATCAACATCATTAAAAATGTGACAGGACCCGACCCACTTGGATCCTGCCTGCGTGACTTAATGTTGCCACTAAGCCACAAGCAGTCGTGAAAGTCCGCTAAACAAATTTTCAAAAGGGGTAAAAACCAACAGACCAGAAGGATTTCTCTACTGCCGAAAATTCTATTAAAATTTCGGCAGCATGTCGGCTGTTTTCTAACACTCCCCAAAAAAAAGCAAAAGCTACAAGCCTGCAAGGAAAACCAGTCCTAAACCATATTTATTCTACCAGCACGCAATTCCACACAAATAAACCATAATTCAGTACAAAACTCAACACTTAAACAAATGTATTGTTTAAGTACGGTGTAGCTGGACTCAGTCTAAAACTGAGCTGCCTACATACCCTTTCTATAAGGGATCAAGCTACCTGTAGTTCCGAGTGCATATTTACACTAAATATGCCGCAACTGATACAATTTCTACTCAAAAGTAACGCCTCAAATACACGTTATATCTCACTTTCAAACACATCAACGTCATCACATCTCCACATCATCGTTCACCTCGTCACCATTTCCAAATCCGCTCAAACACCAATAGTACAACACAACATTCACAAACATTTCAATACAATCATTCACAGCAACTCAATTAATTCAGCACAATCATTTATTCTAGAGAACCATAACACAATATATAAATTCTACACAAATATATATAAATTTCACACGTGCATTAATCAATTTACACCCAATTTCCATATTTTTCAATCACAAACAATTCAATTAAAAAAAATAAACATTCTCAAGCAATTTATTTATCATTTTCAGAGCAAAAATCACATAATAACAGTCAATTTTTCACAAATAATCTATATTTAGCTCAATTAAGCAAAATTCAATATAATCAACAATAATATGCAATCTATATATCAAAACAAAGCTTGAGGAAAGTGCAACACATTGGACAATTCAATTTGTCCAATGGTCACCGGCGGTGGCCGGAAAATTTATCCGAACCCACGGCCAAAATGGCCCTCTTGATTCCGGCCCAACCAGTGAGAATTTCATCAAATTGACGCCGAAATCGGGTTCCTGGGGTCCAGATTAGCGGAAAAGAAGCTAACCCGCTGCCGAAACTGACCGGAATCCGGCGAACAGAGGCAAAAACCGCTTACCGGCATTCTCGCATTTTCCGACGATCTGGCGGTTCAACGAGAGCTCGCCGGCCAGGTTGGGTAGAGGGAAGGACCGGCTTTAATCTCCAGGTGATGGTGCGGCCAGATTCTCGCCGGAATCCGGCGAACAGACCCGAAAACCAGCCAGCTTTCTCTCAAAGTTGCCGACGGTCTGGACGGTCACTCGGTTGCTCACCGGTGTCGCTGAGACGAGGAGATTACCGGCTTCAAGCTCCGGGTAATTTCCAGCCCGATCTGGCCGGAAATTGATCGTCGTCAGCGAAGGGGCTGAAACACGGGTCGGGTGTGCGCGGGAACCATCGGGGAAGAAGGGGGCTGAATTCCAGAAATTTTTGGAATTAAAAACCAGGCAAGGGCAGTTTTGTAATTTTCTCCTTTAAGTCCAGCCCAGCAAAATTACCAAAGTGCCCCTCACACTATTTTAACCATAACTTCTCGGTCTTAGCTCAGAATAAAGTGTGCTACTAGTCTACGAACTCGTATCGACTAGCTCTACGCAATGGTACCACAATCGAAACAAAATTAAAACCACTGAAAAAGTCAACCCCGGGCCCATTTACGGTCAAATTTGGTCAAATTTAGGAAATTTTTAAATTTTTCTCGGAACGGGGTGTTACAAAATGTATACTTCTAAAAATTTGAAAGTTATGAAGATCAATATGAACCAATTAAATAAATACAAAATAGTATACAAAATAGAAAAATCCTACGTTGTCAATGTTTAAAAGTTTTTCATATTTATATAAGTAATTTATAAATTTTCGTTAATGAATGAAAATTCTTATATTATTTTACATTTAAGATTATCCGCCTAAATTTATACATTCTCTTATATTTTGTCTTTAAATTTATTTATTTATTTTAATTCCATAAATACCTTCTAAATTATAGTATAGTTTCATATGAAATTCTATAGTTTTGAAAATTCATTTACAAATTTTATTGTTTGTTACTTTCCATTAAAGTTAATAGCTCGAGATTAGATTCGTAAATAGATACTTTGAAATCATCAAATACTTTGAAAATCGTGCAATCTCTTTTCTCTTTTCCATTAGTGTTACGTAAAACCATGGTTGAAAAAATAAAAAATATCAACAAAATTTTGTGGATATTTTATTTTTTTGACATATAAAAAAGATATTCGGGTTCCAAAAAAATGGATAAATTTTTTATAATTTCTGTCAAAATTTTTGTGATATTTTTATGATATTTCCATTAAAATTTTCATGTTAATTTATTTACAATCTAATCAAAATTTTCATGGAATATTAAAAATATCCATTAACTTTTTTTTATAAAAATTTAAAAATACTATAGATTTTTATTAAATATTAATAATTTTTTTTTCAAATTATAATTATTTGTTCATGACATATTTTCATTGATGTTATATTATGAGGCTAATTGACATTTTCAAAGCAATGGTGAAACAACTGAAAAAACCTAAATAACTAAAAATAATATAAAATAATGATTACATTTTGAAAAAAAAATTATTTAAAAAAATAGAAAGATTATTCTTCACCTGTTTGGCACATGCAATTAGCAAACTAAAAAACTTACTTGATTAGGACTCACCCCACTTTTTGTATGAACCTCTTCAACAGCCTAATCATATAACTCATTATGTAAGAAACTCGATCATATAATAAAATTTCAATATCCCGATCGAAACTCACATGTAATATTAGATATATATGGTTGGCATATTAATAATTACATGCAAAATTATCAAGGAGACATCTTTTTTTTTTATCAATATTTCTCTCAATACATTGCTAGAAATGAGGATGTAAAAAGGAGAATAGAAATTTTGAACCACAAAGAAATCCTATATAGTATTGTGTCATATTTAAAAAAAAACTTGTACCTGTATTATTATTATTGTTGTTGTATTTTTATTATTCTAATTAACAAATAATTCATCACTTAATAATAGTATTTTTGTTACTGTTAATGAGTGTTAGATGTCTCTTAATTATGAAAAATATGACTAAATATTTTTTCAATTTTTATAGTTAAATTGATAAAGTATATAAAAATAAGCATATCATGAACTTTCATTAAAAAAATTCCACATTTTTTTTAAATTTATGTCATTTCTTTTGGATTTTTATTGATATCGATATTCTATCAATATTTTCATCAATATTTCTATATTTTTGACCTTTAGTAGTTCTGTCGATATTGATATTTTCATCCTTGCATAAGACCCAAGTGAGAAATTTCAAAAACATAAAAAAATTAATTAAAAAGTGAGAAAAGAAAAAAAAAATCCCTAACCTCTCGCCTTATGAATTCTACTTTGCTTTTGCACATTAGCTCTGCTAGTTCTATTTAAGATTATAGAGGCCATAACTCTTTGATTTATTCAGGTTTCCTAGCAACAATTGTTTGATTATCACATTATAAAAGGTATAGTAGGAATTAGATGAGGCATAACTAATATATCTGTGTGCAAACTTTTTAACCATTCAGCTTCATTATTTGTAAAGTCCAAAGCTATAAATTCAATTTATATGAGGATTTAAAAATTACAGTTTGCTTTGGAGACCTCCATGCTACTGCACCATCTCCCAAAGTTAAAACAAAACCATTGGTGGCTTTAGTTTTGTTGTGGCTCGTTTTTGGTATGATTTCTCCGAGTTCCAAGTGGTGCTCCAGTCCTTATCAGGCAGTCAGTCTTGGGGATGAAAACTTGCAAGACATGTAAATAGTCGGAGGAGCATATGTGGGGTCACTAGCATTTTCCCTAAACCATAGTAAAAAGAAATAGTGGTTTCACTATCGGAAAAGATAGAAAAAGAATCTGGTCCGCACATATCCCAAAGAAAACCAAAAGAGAGATCCTTTTCACCTACCTTCTTTTTTTTATATCTTACCTCGACATGTAGGGTTTTAAGATCAAAACCCTAGCTCTCTGGATGGCAACATGAGGCAACTGGGTTGAGTTGAAGGAACATTTTTTCCCTTGCAAGGGCCTTCAAAGGAATCTTGTCTCAAGGTGGCTTGACTTCCCCTCCAACTTTTTCTCCAGCTGGGCTTCTGTCTGGGTGGAACGCTATTTGGCTGGGCAGATTGGCTATGTCCAGTTTTCTTATGAGGTGAGTTAAGCCTATGAGTTTTTAAAGGGTAATCTTAGGCCTACATTTTGCTTAGAGCCTTACATGGTGTGGACAATTGGGACCCTTTTAGTACCAAGGGCCCTAAACTGTTTTAGCCCAAGGTGCAGAATTTACCAATAACAATAGCCCCCCAAAATTGACCCAATTTCCAAGTGCATTAATTTTCAAAGAAAGTGGGACGGACTTGACTGGGCCCACAGGCATTGAATCTCGGAAAAACATCGGACTAGGTTTCCAACCTGACTAAGCACGCTGATACTAAAGCTAGGGAAAAGACAAAATTCGGTTCTTTCAATGGTCTCGATGGGGAGCTGTTGGGCGCGGACCTTTAGAAGGTTTAAAATTTAAACTGGCATTCACATTGATTATTCTGACCCACACCCAACAGTTGATCTTCATCCAACAGTTGGAAATCCTCTGACATGGAGCGTAGGTCCTGTGCCTACACTAACGCTCTGACAGCGTGATGTGGGAGAGAGAAAAGGCTGCGTGAAATGCAGTTTCTTGTCCTTTCACTTCTCCTCTCACGCAGAAAGCACATTCTTTCATTTTTCTTTCGTTTATCCTCTATTTGACTTCTTCCTCCATTCTTCTTGGTTTGGTTGAGAAAAATTCTTGGTCTTCCTTTTCTTCACCCATGTTGTTCCAGTACATCTTGACCAGTGCTTTTGTCATTTCACCGGCTCTCCTCTCAAGCAGGTTTTTTGCCACTTTTCGTCTTTTCATCTGTTGTATTCTAGAATATTTTCATTGCTCTTGAACTGATAGTCCTCATTCTTTTTTTGGTTCTTAAGCGTGTAGACTCGTTGGCATCCACCTTCCCCGGATTTTCCTACCTCTCTGTACCAATTCCTCATCTTCTGAAGGTATTTCATTACTTGACTTAGCTTCCATTTTTTTATTGGGTGTTTGTTTTCTTCTTTTTCTTTTTTTATTCGTTGGCTGTGTGTTGCTTCTTGTCGTTAGAAATAGGCCACCCGTTTGGTAACTCCACACTTTAGGTTATATTTATCTCTCTATTTAATTGTTTTGCGCCTTCTAGCCTTCAGGTTAGCACCGAGCCCCTAGGTCTGGTGAGACTGGCTTCGGCCTTCCTTCTCCTTTCATTGACTTTCTAAAACTTAGGATTCTATGCTACCTGACATTTGTCCCCTACTATTTTTTCAGATGTCTAGCTATTCTTTGAGCGATAGTGGCAAGTTTGGACACCTGTTGCCAACTCTTGTGCCTCTCAGTTTCCAGCTCCCCACCGCTCCAGAGCTTAGGCATTTTTGGTGTCCATATAAGAAATCCCATAGACTAGCTATGTCTCAGGCCTCGACGGTGACTGGGGTTATGAATATCTTAGACTCAGAGGATGATGCCCCCAAGAAGACTGTCCGACCTAAAGAATCTTATGCGCCTTCATCCTCCTCCAGGAGGTCTCAAGGAGGTGGTGAAGATAGGTTCATGGTCAAGGGCGAGGGTCTTGGTTGTGACTTCTTGTAGTCGAGCCTGTCTATTTCCAGTTTGACTACCGTTTTAGATAGGTTTCCCTTACCAAAGAGGGTTATAGCCAGGCTTCTTGAGGTTTGGGAAATCATGGGTCCCCCTCCCACTCGGAGAGATTACTATAAGCAATTGATTCTTTGACTGCAGGTTTAGGCTGCCCCTTATGCCTTTCACGAGAAGGTTACTCCATGATGCTCGGCTATGTCCCTTCCAATTGTATCCAAACATGTGGAAGGGGATCTTTTGTTGTCTGGTACTCTGGCAAGAACGGTTCCACATTGACCCTAGCCCAGAGGAAATTCATACATGCTTTTAGGGTCTTGGTTGTGACTTCTTGTAGAGGCAGGTGAGCCTTTACAATATTTACCCTTGCTAAAAGTGATTCTTTTAGGGTCTCCCTGAGGTAACATGCTGGTAAAGAGACTGGTTCTTCGTCGGGGGTGACTGGGAACCTAAAATGGAAAGGGTGTCCTCCATTCCTCGTAGCTTCGGCAGGCACGATCATGGACGGTGTTCCTCGGCTCATCCCTTGTCTCAGGGTAGTAGCTCCAGGGTGAACGAGATCTTTATCCTAGACTTGGTTGATAGGGATGCCAAGGCTTTGCTCAAAGAAGGGCGTCTACAAAGCGGTATAGGCTTCTAGAACGAGACTCATGTGGTCAATTTTTTTTTTCTCGTTTCATTTGACTAACCCTGGTTTATGGTTGACTATCTATTTTGCAGCAATGTCCGGTTAGTCAAGCAAGAGCAGCCTTGGGAAGAACCTACTTGGGCATCTGCCTAGGGGAGTCCTAGATTTGAATGAGGTGCTCAAGTCGGCTAAGCTGTCTTCAGGCTTCTCACCCCACAGTTCTGCCTGGTCTGCTTCGTCTTCTCGGTCTTCACCTGGTGCAAGGGCCGCAGCCCTGAGGGCTTCCAAAGACATAACTCACTCACCTCCTTGACTTGTAGATGAGTCTTCTCAAAGAGGAAATGAGTCATTCGCTCTTCAAAGGGCAAAGGTCCTTCATCTGAAGTTGCAGAGGGGGATTCGGTCAAACCAGCTGGCCAACTGATCAATCTATTGTCACTCCCATCTAGGGAGACTCTCTGAGGACATAAGACGTGCTAGTGCTTCACCTGCCCTACTAGATGGTGAGGCTTATCGCCAGACACTCTCTGTAAGTGTGTCATTGTGACTGAGTCTTTGCATCTTTTATTGTTTAGTTGGTTTTTCACTTCCTCATTTCTCTTAGTAGGTCACCTTCTCCATCCTAAAGCTTTAAAAGTAGGCTGAGCAATAGCTTTAGGCTATCAAAGCTGCAAGGCACGATTGGGAGGGGGTAAAAAGAGCTGGAGTATAGCATGACCAAGAGGAAGGGCGACCTGAAGCTAAAAAGTGACTATCTAATGAGGAAGAATCAGACTCTGGCCACTGTCATCTAGGGCTTTGAAGACCAGCTGGACAAGGCCAAACAAGAATATAAGCCGGGGGAGGAAAAGGTCTCTGTTATCACGAAGGCCTATGAAGATTTGGTGAGCCAAGTTGTTGGCCAATTTGACGTGGGTGTAGATGCAGTTGTTCAGTGAGTCAGGTCCCTCTGGCCCGACTTAGCCATGGCTCGGTTGGAGCATGCTTAGAGCTATCTAGACCCTCAGTTTCCTAGACTGGCTGATGCCAACATGGAGCTCTTTGCAACTGGCTTCGGACTCGTTGAAATGATTTAGTTAGGTCTGAGCATTGGGTCTCCCACAGCTGTGACTCCTACTGCCGTCGTGCCTAAGATTGATGATTCTCAGACTCCTATCCCTGACTCATCGGCATGACCCATTTACCAACCATTATGTTTCCATCTCTGTTTGCAATTAGCACGTTTTTTTAAGGCTTGTCATTGTTAGGCTAAGACGATATGCCCCTCAGTAGGAACTTTAATTTCGCTGCAATTTTATCGTTATTTTCTTTGTGAACGCTTGTTGATCTGTTTTCTTTGCGGATGCCCCAATGTTTGCCAGTTCGTCAATCCCTTTGTTAGCTGTAATTTTGCCAAGGGCCTGACTCAGGAGTTTAGACTAAAAGGGCTTTAAACTGAACTTCCAAACATCAAACACCAACCATAACTTGGGATCCATCCTTCAATGGATTGAAAACTTTGGATATAAAAATTTGAACAATGGCCTGAATTTGATTTCCTTTGCTTTGATGGGGTGTCTTTAGCTCGGACATCGTTGTTCATGGCTACCCGACTCCCCCAACCTTTACTTGTTTTAAAGAAGCTAGTGGAGGTTTAATTGAAAGACCACACTTTGAGCTGCTCAGACATCGTTGTTCATCACCTCACTACTTTTTAGGGTCTTCGAGTCAGTCTTGCGAGCAAAGCTTTAGTTTCCTTTATGGCGGTCCTCTCGGACTGGCATAATTATAGACAAGGTCAGTGAGCAAAGCTCTAGTTCATTTCGAAACCTGTTCTGACCTCATGTTGGGCGATCCCTTTGGACTGGCAAATTTATAGATAGGCATGGTGAGCAAAGCTTTAGTCTCTATCAGAACGTGAGTCCTAACCTCAGTCAAGGCGATCCTTTCAAACTGGAAAATTTATAGGCAGGCTCAGTGAACAAAACTCTAATTCCCTTTGGAACCTGAGTTCTGACCTCAGTCAAGGCAATCCCCTTGGACTAGCAAATTTATAAGCAGGCTCGATAAGTAAAGCTCTAATTTTCTTCTGAACTTGAGTTCTGACATCAATCAGGGCGATCCTCTCAAATTGGCAAAGTTATAGATAGGCTTGGTGAGCAAAGCTCTAGTTCTTTTCGGAACCTGAGTCTTGACCTCAATCAAGGCAATCCCCTCAGACTGACAAATTTTTAAGCAGGCTTTGTAAGTTAAGCTTTGTGTCATCACTCAGATGGTTATTGCAATCATATTTCTTAGCAGAAAAGCAAATTCCATTAATTGTAAGATAAAGTATATACATAAGTCTTTCCCTATTCTCATTACAAGAATCTTAACTGATAGTAAATTTTTAAGTGTTTTTTATTCCATGGGTGAGTGAGCACCTTCCCATTTAGCTATTCGATAAGATAGGTATTAGGCCTGAGCACATTGGTCACTCTACATGGTCCTTCCCATGTAGGTCCTAGTGTTCTAGCGCCATGCACTTTTATGTTGATCATGATCCTTCTCAAAACCAGGTCTCCTTGCCTGAATGATCTCTGCCTGACTTTTGAGTTATAATATTTGGTTGCCTGCTGCCGATAGGCTGAGGCTTTGATTTGAGCCATATTCATTTTTTCTTCAATCATATTAAGGCTCAATCTCATTTGTTCCTCGTTCTCGTCGATCTGGAAATGCCTGACTCAAAAATTTAGTTCTCCCACTTCTATCAAGACTACGACTTCTACTTCAAAAATGAGGGAGAATAAGGTCTCTCCAGTACCATTTCTGAGGTTGTTCTATATGCCCAAAGAAGCTTCGGGAGCTCATCCACCTAGGCTCCTTTGTGTGCATCCAACTTAGTCGTCAAATTATTTTTAATAATCTTGTTAATCACTTCTACCTGTCTATTCACCTGCAGATGGAATGGGGATGAGAATACAACCTTGATCCCTAGTCCTGAGCATATATCTCTGTAATTACTATTATCAAACTGCCTACTATTGTCTGTCACTATGACGTGCGGTATTCTAAACCTGCATACAATGGATCTCCAAATGAAATTTTAGGTCTTTGCTTATTTTATTATGGACAAAGGTTTAGCCTCCACCCACTTTGTGAAATAATCCATAGCCTTTATAGCATATTTTGCTTGTCTTTGTCCTATCGGAAGAGGTTTGGTGAGATCAACCCCCATTGTGCAAATGGCCAAAGGCTGACAATGGAGGTAAACTCTTCAGGTGACTTCCTTGGCATATTCGAGAACATCTGACAGGGGTCGCACCACTTCATGTAATTTATGGCATCATCTTACATCATAGTATCCTTGCTTGATGACCTTGTGCACTAGGGACTGACTCCCTGTGCGATTCCAGTAAACTCCTTTGTGGATCTCTCTCTAGACATAATATGCCTCGACCTCATCCAGGTACTTGAGATAAGGCAAGGAGAAGCCTCGTTTATACAGAACTCTTTCAATCAAGGTATAGTATGGAGCCTTATACTTCAGACACCTCGCCTCTAGTTTAACTCCCGGTAGGGTTCTGTCAGTCAAGTACTTAGTAATGGCATCTTTCCAACATGCCCTATTTGCCACTAGACATACTTCATTCTCTTTTTCTAAAATACTGGGCTGCTTGAGTGTTGCTATCGGGATGGTACGTGTGAATTCAGATTCTGATGCCGACGTTAGCCTAGCTAGTGAATCGACAATAACGTTTTCTGCCCTTGGAATCTGGGTGATGTAACCATTTCAAATTTCTTCAACAATTTTTTTGCCTTGGCCAAGTAAGAGATCATGTTGGCCTTGTTTGCTTGGTACTCCGAAGTAACCTGCTTGACTACTAGCTGTGAGTCACTGTAAATGTGCAACCTCTTAACTCCTATTGATACGACCATCTTCAGCCTGCGATTAGGGCTTCATACTCCGCTTCATTTTTAGACACTTTGAACCCAAACCTTAATGCATATTCCAATTTGATGTGGTCTCGTTCGGGCGTGGCAAGTATAAAATCTACCTCACTTCCATGCTCGCTTGATGAGCCGTCGACATGCAGGGTCCATAGTGAGCTTCGTCCTCCACGTTTCTATTTTTCTCCCTCAGTCTACGGGACTTTGATCTATTTTTCCTCGTAGTTGGTAAATTCAGCAATGATGATGCGGAACCCCAAGCTTAAAAAAACTGTAATCCCAACACACAAGATGATATGGAACAAACCCTAGGTAAAAACTCGCCCTATAGCACCTTTAGATAACAATTGTATCTAGCAACACTAATTAGAAGGCAAAGAATGAAATTGAAATTCGCCACAAAGTAAATACCTTTGATAAGAAGATCAATTCCCAATTGCAACAAGTAGAAGAAGAACTATCCTCACTTGGAACACACAAGTCTTGTTGAAAACAAGAATAGATTCTATTTAATCAATAATCAAAGTTGTTTTACAAGTTAGTAACCCCCCCTTTATATAGATATTAGGGTTATGTTAAGAAGCAATCTAGACCATAAAATAATTAGGAAAGTAATCCTAAGGCTAAAAACTAACCCTAATTAAATATAATCTGAAAATAGAAATAATTACAAAACTGCCATTATAATATGGAAATAACAATAATTACGAAACTGACATTATAATCCGAAAATAGCTAAATTACGAAACTGCCATTGTAATACGAAAATGGCTAAAATTCTGTCGTTTCGTCTTTGTAACTCCCGAGCAGCATTACCACCATCATTCCTTGCTTGGACATCATGCTTAAATCATCATTATGCCTCATAAAAGTGTTTGGATCATGTAGATACTTGAATCGATCTTCATCAATTATTCTCTTCACAAGTCCAAGCATTCCCGCTTTGATCTTCTTAGCTCGAGAACGCGTCACTGGTCCATTTGGCAGCACAATGTCTTCACCACGAACATCCATGCTAGAAGAGCGCTCGATGCCCACATCATTCCCTCATTCCTCAAAAAGATTCGTCCTCGAATCTGCATCCATGTCAAAAGGAGAAAGATCAGCAACATTGAATGATGCGGACACATTATACTCACCTGAAAGATCAATCTTGTATACATTGTCATTGATCCTCTCGAGAACTTGAAAATGTCCATCGCCTCTAGCATCCAACTTAGACGTCCTTTTTTTAGGAAACCTTTCATTCCTCATGTGTACCCAAACCCAATCTCCTGGTTCAAATATCACTTACTTTCGCCCCTTATTTGCTTTTTGAGCAGTTAGACGGTTACGCTTCTCAATTTGCAACCTCGCCTTCTCATGTATAGTCTTAACCAAATCCGCCTTCTTTTGTCCATCTAAGCTAGCAATCTCACTCAAAGGTAAAGGCATCAAATCCAACACAGTTAAAGGATTAAAACCATACACAATCTCAAATGGTGAAAAACTTGTAGAAGAATGAATAGTTCTATTATATGCAAATTCAACAAAAGGTAAACAATCTTCCCAAGTTTTCAAATTCTTACCAACAATAGCACAAAGCAAAGTACCTAGAGTCCTATTAACCACCTCCGTTTGACCATCGGTTTGTGGATGACAAGTAGTAGAATACAACAATTTAGTACCTAACTTACCCCACAAAACTCTCCAAAAGTGACTCAAAAATTTCACATCCCTATCAGACACAATAGTGCTAGGCACTCCATGCAATCTTACAACCTCCCTAAAGAACAAGTCAGCAATATTTGTAGAATCATCAGTCTTATGATATACAATAAAGTGTGCCATCTTAGAAAATCTGTCAACAACCACAAATATGCGATCCCTACCCTTCCTAGTTCTAGGTAATCCAAGGACAAAATCCATGGATATATCAACGCAAGGCTCATTAGGAATAGGCAAAGGTGTATATAACCCATGTGGCATAGACTTAGACTTGGCCTGTCTACATGCAATACATTGAGAACAAATTCTTTGAACATTCCTTTTCATATGTGGCCAATAAAAGTGTTCAACTAAAACATCTAAAGTCTTGTGCACACCAAAATGACCCATTAAACCACCACTATGTGATTCTCTAACAAGCAATTCTCTAATAGAGCAATTAGGCACACAAATTCTTGAACCACGAAACAGAAAACCATCATGTCTATAGAACTTATTAAATGCACCTTGTTCACATGCAACATAAATATCCTTAAAATCAGAATCACTTGCATACATGTCTTTCAATTGCTCAAAACCTAACAACTTAGAAGTTAATGAAGTTATGAGAACATACCTTCGAGATAACGCATCAGCTACTACATTCTCCTTACCTTGCTTGTAGCATATCACATATGGAAAACTCTCTATGAACTCAACCCACTTTGCATGTCTCTTGTTGAGCTTTCCTTGTCCTTTGATGTGTTTGAGAGACTCATGATCGGTATGAATCACGAACTCCTTTGGAAGCAAATAATGTTGCCACACCTCCAGGGCACGAAATAGTGCATACAACTCCTTGTCATACGTCGAGTACTTGAGTTGAGCCCCATTTAGCTTCTCACTAAAGTATGCAATGGGACGTTTTTCCTGCATCAAAACAGCACCTATACAAATCCCAGAAGCATCACATTCAACCTCAAACATCTTATCAAAATTAGGTAGAACAAGAATAGGAGCCGAACATAACTTATCTTTTAAAGTTTGAAACACATGTTCTTGTTCCTTACCCCATTTAAAACCTACCTCTTTTTTTACAATCTCATGCAAAGGAGCAACTATGGTAGAGAAGTCCTTCACAAACCTTCTATAAAAGCCAGCTAAACCATGAAAACTTCTTACCTCAGACACGTTCTTAGGTGTAGGCCATTCCTTCACAGCCTTGATCTTCTCTTCATCTACTTCAACACCCTGTGCACTCACAACAAAACCAAGGAAAACAAGCCTATCTATACAAAATGTGCACTTTTTAAGGTTAGCATATAATTTCTCTTTTCTAAGCACATCTAGCACTTGGCTAACATGCATCACATGGTCATCTAAACTTTTGCTATATATCAAAATATCATCAAAATAGACAACCACAAACTTTCATAGAATTTCCCTTAAAACATGGTTCATTAATCGCATAAATGTACTAGGAGCATTAGTTAACCCAAAAGGCATAACCATCCATTCATATAAACCATATTTTGTTTTAAAAGCAGTTTTCCACTCATCACCTTGCTTCATCCAAATTTGATGGTATCCACTTTTTAAATCTATCTTAGTAAATAAGCAAGCACCATGCAATTCATCAAGCATATCATCTAACCTAGGAATTGGATAACGATACTTTACTGTTATTTTATTCACTGCTCGACAATCAACACACATCCTCCATGTGTCATCCTTCTTGGGTACCAATAAGACCAGTACAGCACGAGGACTCATGCTCTCCCTAACATGACCCTTTGCTAGCAACTCCTCCACTTGCCTTTGTAACTCCTTCGTTTCCTCGGGATTGCTACGATAGGCTGGTCGATTTGGAATGCTTGCTCCAGGTACAAAATCTATTTGGTGCTCAATAACTCTCAATGGCGGCAATCCAGTCGGCATCTCTTCTGGGAAAACATCGTCAAAGTCCTGCAATAAAGAGACCAAAACACTAGGAAAAACGGAGTTAAGGTTAGTTTCACAAAGCAAAACCTCTCGAAACCTCACCAACAATATTGCTTTGTTGCCTAATAATGCACTCTTGATTTCTCTCTCTTTTGCATAGAAACTCTTTTTCTTTTCACTCTTCTCACATTTCTGTCTTGCACTTTCCTTTTTATTACTAGTGCAATCACTCACCGTTGGGCTTTTATTTTTATTCTTTTCACTCTTGGCCTCATTACACTCAATTATTTTATTTGCCTCACTTCCCAAATCCCCATGGGAAACTTTGGATAGTTTCAATTGTTCTAGATACACCTCTTTTGGAAATAATGGTGCAAGTGTGACTTTCTTTCCATTGTGCTCAAAAGAATACCTATTCTTAAAACCTTCATGGATAGTCCTCCTATCGGATTGCCATGGTCTACCCAACAAAATATGCCCCGCTTGCATAGGTACTACATCACACAAAACCTCATCACTATACTTTCCAATAGAAAGTGCAACTTTCACTCTCTTATTTACCTTAATCTCCCCACTGTCATTCAACCATTGTAACCTATAAGGGTTAAGGTGTTTTTCACATACTAGTCCCAACTTCTCAACCAAAGTAGTACTAGCAACATTAGCACAACTACCCCCATCAATGATTAAAGTACATGTTTTACCACCCACAAAACATCTAGTATGAAAAATATTCTCCCTTTGTTCTAGTCCCTCTTCCTTCACCTTCAAATTTAAAACCCTCCTAATAACTAGGGACTCTCCAACCACGGGATACTCTACATCATCATCCTCACTAGAATCATACTTTATTGGTGGCCTTTCCTCATCAGACTTAGACTCCAACATTACTTTATTACCCCTCATCAACATAGTTTTCCTATTTGGACATTCGGAAGCAATATGCCCAAACCCTTGACATTTAAAACATTTTATTTCCCTATGTCTAGAAGTACTAGAAGTATTAGAATTAGAAGTTCCTTTTGTTGGGTTGGCACTCTTATCCTTGAACTTGGATGCATCTCCAACTTTCTCTTTGGTCTCCAAGTTTTTTTCTCTCTTATTGTCGTCATACTTGTTCCACTTCGAATTGGAACCCCACTTTGAATTAGAGCTTGAAAAACCTTTTGAACATACTTGTTCCACTTCGAGTTGGAACCCCACTTCGAATTGGGGCTTGAAAACCCTTTTGATGACCCTTCACTTCTCAATTGCTTTTTCACTTTAATAGCCATGTTGACCATTTCTTCCATCTCTACATATGGATGTAGATCCACCACCTTGGCAATATCTTTGTTCATCCCACTTAGAAATCTCGCCATTGTAGCTTCTCTATCCTCTTCAATGTTGGCCCTTATCATAATCATTTCCATCTCTTTGTAATACTCCTCTACGGACCTAGACCCTTGTATGAGTCTCTGCAACTTTTGATGAAGCTCTCTATAGTAATAGGATGGTACAAACCTCTTCCTCATAATTCTCTTCATCTCATCCCAAGTTGAGACCGAATCTTCTCTATATCTCCTCCTTGACTGTATAAGTTGCTCCCACTAAACTAGAGCATAGTCGGTGAACTCCACTGCAGCTAGTTTAACCTTCTTCTCCTCTGAGTAATTGTGACAATCAAATATTAACTCTACCTTTTTTTCCCATTCCAAGTATGCCTCGGCATCACTTCTACCCTTGAATGGC